>JALIRR010009059.1:7500-16889 GCA_023091755.1 Montipora sp. Colony 1 RG-2022 | reverse complement strand
CACAGAACCAACGCGACAGCCTAGCCAAAGGACTGAACCAGACGGGGTTAAAGACACCATCCCAAAGGAAATGCTCGATGGAGTGGTAAACCCACCAAAGCCAGTGGATGAAATGACAGCGGGAACGATCCTCGCCTGCCGACAGAAGGCCAAGATGAAAGCCAAGAGGAGAAAATACGACCACGGAAACAAAGCCCGGTGTCAGGCGTATGCGAAACAGTACTATCACAAAAACAAGAACAAAATCAGGGAGAGACAAAAGCTATGCCATCGACAAAAGAGGAACAAGCTCAGAGAGATCCCACTTTGCTCAACGGACGAGACAGAGCCCACACGCCTCGAACCGAATGAAACCCTTGCTGAAACTCCCCCTGGCTCACATAATTATTTGTAAAACTCGCTAAAAAAACGAAGAAGTCGTGAAAACGTTTGCCATTCCCTGTTGACAGAGATTCTGGCATATTTCAGCAATCACATTGATAGGCGTTTTGTGTGAAATGGATGTCCAGTCTTGAGCTTCTTTGTTTGTCTGTGAAATGGCAGTCGAGTAAGTGAATTGACTACGCTTTAGCTTGACGTTTTTTAATTAGTAAGAATTTTGGTCATTTCAGTTTTAGTTGTTGATTAAAATGGTTGGTTATGGTTTGCAAGGCTAGTTTGTTTACTGCTGTCAGCTCAGAGATGTTTGAATAGATACTGTACGGAACGTTGCGAACAAGACGGAACTCTACTTTGTTTGTTTTTTTGTGAGCCCTCCATTGTAAATATTTGTATAAATGAAACCGTTTTTCGTGAGGAGAGTGGTTGCCCTTATGGGGATGTACCCTCTCCACTTTTTTTTCAACATTTCAATTTCATGATTTCTCGTTTGTATATAGCTATCTCATTAAACCGTTTTATTCGGAAAGAAAATATCCTGTCTTGTTTTTTTTTACTTTAACCGTGAGGGGCCTGGGACTCTGTGACGTCATCCTTCTCTCGACCCATGTGACGTCATTGTTTGAATTTTGAATTTCCCGACCGTTATCTTTGTATCCAGCATGGTTACGCAAAACACCCCAACCTGTTTCCTGAGGGCCCGCAGAGTGTCACGTGTCTGTGACGTCATGATTTGAATTTTGAATGTCCCACCTCACGTAGGTTTGCATGTCCCGCCCAAATTGGAATCGACCAATCAGAACGCTCCATTTCCAACCGTCAAAACCGCTGTGAAGGGTCCTATAGCACTACTGACTGTCAATTAAATGAATAACAAAAATGACAGCCACCAAGACAACAGTCAAGTAATTTTGGGTTTTTGGTCATCGCATCTATACAAATTTAAAATATTGAATGGGCATTCTCCAATTTTAGTGGGAAAATGTTTGATGACAGACAGTGGTTTTGATGAATTTATCATCAAACAACATGTATTTATGTTGTGCTGGCATAGTTACTGTATGCAACACTAAGATGGCATCTTGAGCGGTGCCTAACTTTTAAAGGACCTAATTCTTTCTCAGAACATACCTTCCACTGCACTGAAACATTTCTTAAAGAAGCACGGCCTGGATAAATAAAGTTCTGATGAGCCACAATCCTCGGGGGACTGATGGGATCTGCAACAAACAGTTTACAAAAAGGAGCATTTTATCAATACATTGTGGTCAGCAGCAATCGAATATACTCGGCGTGCGATTTTATCACATTTGATAGACCACTTTTCTTGAATTGCAGCTTTTTGCCTGTGATCATAGTTTGATCTGTGACAGAGCAATGAAGGGGAAATTGCCGCTTAGATACTGGGTTGATGTCACAAATTACTTTGCAAATTGCTGTCTTCAAAGAACTCCTTTATCAAAATGCAAAACTTGTGACGTCAATCTGGTATTTAACCAATTCCTCTTCCTCGCGCAGTCATGGATGGAATTACAACTAGTGTTGGGAGACTCTAAAATAATCACTTTATTTGAAGGGGGCAGTTAAGCAAACAAAAGAATTACCGGTAGTTTTAGACAAGTGCAGGGAATCGATAATTATTAGGGTCAGTTGATAGGTAGACCCTCCTACTAACCCTCTGTATGTCAGTGTGATGGTTTCCTTCCCCTTTCACACAGGCACTCATGGCTGCCTTCCAGAATTTGCGAAAGATAATCTCCACTTATGTCCAGGATTGACCCAAAGTACATGCACAACCAATTTTGATTACATGCTGGCGAGTGATCTTCATTGTCGTTCAGTAAGGGGTAACAAATGTAATAGTTGAAATTGACATTTCCTGTGTTTTCAGAGTTTGTGAAATCTCAGACATAAAAACCCCATGCATTTACGCCCACTTAAAAGCGTGAAGCCAAATTACATGTCACTGAAAGGTCATGCTCAAGAAATATGACTTTCAACTTTCTTGGAACAATAATCTGCGAATTCCTTAAAACTGAAAAAAAAAAAAGGAAAATACCTCAGAAAATTCTTCGTACGTGTTAATTTTGCACCTACCTCCAGCTGGGGACCTCAGACACTTTGGTCCCAATACATCACTATGAGCACTTCTTGTATTTCTCTTGCCATCGATGATTTGAATCATCAAGAAGAAGCAATAAGTTGTAAACACTTCCAGTCCGGACAGACTTATCGAAATTTCATTCCATACCTCTTTCGTCTGAAATAATAAATTAAACGAGCAATGCAAACCCCAACTTGATTTACGTATTTATAACTAGACGCTCCATGAGCGTACACTGGGTTTCCTGTGGTACGTGTTACTCAAAAACAGAAGGGACTGAGTTGGGTGGTATTGAACTGCAGCTTTCCAGTCAATTTTTTTCAAGCCGGGGGTCATTAAGACCATTTAAAGGGTCACCCAAAAGTGGTGCCAGAAGAGGCCCTTTCGTTCACACGTTCCTATGACGAAACAGATCTTTTTCTGAGGTTAAAAACCTGGCTACCGGCCAATTAATCATTTGTCTGAAAGAAAAACTTCCTGTCATCTTTAGAAAAAATAGGCACGCATTGCGTACGTGTGGTAGTGCAGTAACACTGCGCTTTATTCCATATTGTCAACTGAGCTGCTTTTTGTCTTCCAGGAGATTCAAGTTGTCTTTGCGTAATATGTAGCTCTAATAGTACATGATATTGTTCTGGTATTGTATATCACTGTAGTGCCATGGTAGAAGTATTAAGTAAACAGCCCCCCTGAGAAGACATGTGGTTACTAGCAAAGTACTAAACCAAACATTGACGTATGACAGTATGCAGATTTCAGCTGTGAAACAAACATCAAGATGTGCGTAAAAAATTTGAACTCAGTGATGGGGTTGTTTTGTACACTGTAATACTTATGGACTCAAAATAATTTTGTTGTATAAATTTTAGGTTAGGTTTTCCTGACTTTCCATCACGTGTCGTGTTGTGTAGTCTGAATTTTAATATGCCGACTCGAGAAAAATGAAAACATATGTTGACTTAAACGACAACAGTACTTATTATATATCTGTTCCCTGGCCAAACTGCTTACAATTCACATTTCTGTGTTCCCTGAATTAGCACGGTTAACAGTCTTTTTTATTTGCGCACACCAGCTGTATGTCGGCTTTTCAGTCAACAATGACTAGACGGTTTTACATGTGCTAAAATGCGTGTTTGTTATGCCTCTGGGGCTTTCACAAACAAATCCAAAAGGCCAATTAAGATCCCCCAGTTGATGTACTTACAGATTCTTTAAACTCGCATTGCACGTGAGGGTGGCATCTTACATTTGAGCAGTACTGTATTCTACTGTGTCCACCGGATAATATCTATGCATTTGTAGTACCCCCTCAAACTTACCACACATACGCGCAGAAAACTCTACACACCATGACACTACTTAGCAGGAGAGGGAGAGGAACTACTTATTTGTTATTAAAGGCGGCGCGACCTTTTCACGTACCACGCTTCAAAACCGACCGTTTTAAGAATAGTTTTATTATCTCTTCATGTCTTAAAGCGAACACAGCTTAGAGTTTCCCTTTTTAGCCAAGTGGACCCTTTTAATAATTAGATAGTTAATAATTAAATGAATGTATTTTTTTTATCTTCATTATGTAAGTAAATACGCAATTCAGTTTTTTAACTGCTATGTATTTATGAATAAATAAAGTTAACTTCAAACTTCATACTTCAGACTTCTCATGACACGGAAAAAAATAAAATAAATAAAACAGAGAAATGGAATGCAGATTCCGACTGGGTTTGGCAACCCTGTAATTATCAATCATTTACAAAACGGTGGAAAAACAAAAGAAGATTTTTACTGATAAAAGTTAAATCTATAATACAGTAAATGCTTTTCGGGATGTACAGGTATCACTGAAGATCAGTCTCAATGAGACAACATACCTCATTTGAAACTACAAACTTGCCCGATACAGGATAATACATCACAGTGTACAATCTATCAATAAAGGCAGCATACATCCAGACTTTCTGTTCCTCCCATTGTACAGTAACTTCTCCATCCTCAATGCCAACTCTGAAACTGAGAGGGGGCCGAGGGGTGGCTGCAAAAAAGTGAGGAATGTCACAAAAAGTAAATAAATGCATGCAACAGTTGATGAAACACCATGAAATTTAAACCAATGATTGCTAGGAGTGAGACTTAATAGATTTTGCTATTTAAAAGCCAGACAATTTTACTCTTCAATGGAGAATGCCTTAGAGTCAATGGGTCAACAACCTCTATACTCACCCATGGACTGAGGGCGAGACTAACAGATTTTACTCTACTGTATAATGCCAGACAATTCTACTTGTCAATGGGAGCGGTTTAGCAGTCATTGGGTTAATAGAAACCTCCACTTTTTGAAACTCACCAGCCTTACAGTTGTAGCCGTCAGGAATTTTATGTGCAATTTTGCAAATATTTTGTTGGATAAGAAGTCTTAAAGAATTTCAGATAAAAGTTTGTTAACCCAGATCATGTTTGTTTTGAATGTAAGCTAAAAAGAAAGGTTGCACCATCATATCACTTTATTTACCCCAGGATTTTTAGAGTAGCTTGGTAGCTACTCCGAGCATTTACCCTCCCCACCATGATACACCACAGAAGACAGACCACAACACCGGGAACTACATGCCCTACTCTTTGCGACAAGTGTGCGGGGTCTTTTACGTCCCACAAGATTATGAACATTGAAGGGTTGTGAGACGGGCTTATTTTCCTTATCCGAGTAGACTTGAGAGTCTAACCATTTGCAGATGTAATTACAAAGGCAGCACTTTCTCCTCAGTTATTTAAAGACCCTGAGTGTTGGTCCGGTTGAACTCACGACCTCCCATGTGACAGCCCAGTGCTCAACCAACTGAGCCACTGGTGACAACAGTTGACAACAAAGGACATTTAAGAACAATGAACAATGTTTTAGGTGTGGGGGTAAACATTCAGGTAAAAAGAAAGTCTCTGCTTATGAGCCAGAAGGCTCATCAGGCCGGCGCTTATCTCCGGTTTCAGTAGCATGAAGCGACTAGGAGTATTTATACTCCCCCCTGGATGGGATGCTAGTCCATCGCAGGGTTACCCCCAGCATTATGCCGGTACCCATTTATACACCTGGGTGGAGAGAGGCACCGTGAGAGTAAAGCGTCTTGCCCAAGAACACAACACAATGTCCCCAGCCAGGCCCTGAACCCGGACCACTCGATCCGGAGTCGAGCGCACTAGCCATGAGGCCACCGCGCGTAAACATTCAGGCCAGTCATGTAAATTCAAAAAATGCAAAATGTTATGCAAAATGGTATTTGTTGTTGTAAGATTGGTAATTCCGCATCTGTTTGTTGAAACAAAAATGAAACCAAGAAAGAAGAAGCTACATGTAGTGCACAATTTCCATGGATCTGAATCAGGCAGCAAAGATGAATTGGGTATCTATTCCCTGTAGACATGGTAATCAATGGGAAACCTTGTAAAATGGTGGTGGTATACTGCTGCAGACTATTCCACAATGCCACACAGTTTATATCAAGAGAAGTTTCCAGACATACCCTTTAATAAGTCAGCATCAAAGGAATTTAGTGCTTTGGACATACACAGGTGGAAGGCTTGATGTGTCAGGTAAAATTCAGTGTAATGTTGTTTACACAGGCCTTCTGATAGGGTGCGATAAAAAAATTCAAATTGTGCGAAATTTGCAGGGCAAATTATGCAATTAGAAAGGCGAATTATGTGATAAATATTGTAAATTATGCAATTTTTTTCTGAGCAATTTTAAGCTTGTTTTTCAAGGTTTCAGGATTAAAAAAACATGTTTTTACTGCCCTAAAGACATTTTGAACATAAGAGAACAGTAATTATGAATCTTGATCGACATTAGCTGGGACAAGTAAAGAAAATGAGGTCTTCTGCACTATTGGTGCACCACGTTAAAAGTTTCCTCATATTATTGTATAAAAGTAGTTAAAGAAAGAAAAGGCTTGTCCATATGAAAAATACGTTTTCTCTACCGTTCTCTTCTTATGCATGATCTTCGTGGAACTTACATTCTGTCCCTCAATAAACCTAGAACAACCAGTTATGGTCTTAGTTCTTTTTCTTACCTATTAACTAAGTACGTTGCGAAATGCGCTACCTGATTTTTCCCGTACAACTGAGTTTACTGGTTTTAAACTAATCCAGGGCCGGATTTTGTACAGCGGCTTTTCGTTTTGATTAATATATCGTTAAATATTATTTGATATTTAGTTATGTATCTGTATATATTATGTATGTTAGCTGTAATGTCTCGAAGATGTTATCAGAAATTCGAGATGAAATAAAGTTTTATGCATGCATGCATGTATGTTACCTTCGGCAGGGCGCATGCGTGCACTTTGTAATCTGCGACTCCAGTGCTTACCATATGACAGATAAAATGACTTTTCTCTTGAATATATAAGCCATCGAAATCTTACGTTAAATTGTAATGACAAGGGAGGTTTGGAGCTGTGAGTAGGCGTGGCATTTGTCTCATATGGTTTAGGGGCCGACATATCCCTCCCTCAATGCCGTACCAGGAGGCAAGGTCGGTAGCAGAAAGCAGCGAAGGGCCAACTGCGTCCAAAAGTGATCGCACGGGCCGAAATCCCGGGATGACTCGTTTGGTACGACGTCTGGAGGTACTGCATATTTTTGTTGTCTTGTCTTCAAACATTCCGTCAGCGCATGCGTGCATAAAATGTTCAGCCTCTCCGATACCTACAATACTAGACATATTTAGTTAGAACACTTAGCGAGGATTGGTCAGAATCATCGTGTTACAAGATCGTAGCTTATACCACATCCCCCTTCCCCCAATTCAATGTTGTGTGAAAATTTTTCGGGCGACTACTAGTAGTTGTGGAAATCAACATTGGAGGATGGGGGAAACGGGGATGGGTGTTCCAACGAATGTGACGAGTATTGTAGGTCTAAAAATAAGTCCAGTAGGTCTCCACTTAATGACTTGAATAGAGAATTACGACTGGCTTGTGATGCATCAAGTTATGACCTAGGAGCTGTACTAAGTCTTGTTATGGATGACGGGCAGGAGAGGCCAGTAGCCTATACTTACCGTACCCAAGGGTAGAATGGGAGAACGAGTCACTCCTTAAAGCAATGCGCATGGCCCATACTGATGGAAAATCATGGCAATGAGAGTCACATAGTCTGATGTATGTTCCGGCCAAAAGGTCAACACCCCACACCACGACTGGTAACAGCCCTGCAGAGCTACCTTATTGTATGGAAGGAAGATCCAAACCAAGATCCCAGAGTTTGAAAGCACTGATGAGGAGGAGGACAAGAGATCTGGTACCACTAATCAGCAGGCACATGATCAATTATGCTGAATGGAAACTGCATGGTGCTGAAAGTGCAAACAAGAGAGCTGCTGGCAGAAGGAGACAAGGTGCCATTAATGAAGCAGAAAGAGAACAAGACTTAGTTGTCTGCAAAGTATGATCCAGAGACGTGTAGTGTACATGTAGTTTCCAAGAGAGGAGACCTGGTCATCATTGACCGTGGTGAAACCCAGCTGCTAAAGAGGAATGTTGGCCATGTGAAAGGTTCATAGATCTTGAACCAGGGGCATCTCAACTGTCAAAGCAACAACTGGCATTATATAGCCACCGAGAGCAGAAACCTGTAATGGATATCCGAACCAGTTGTCCTTACTACATAGCCCTCAACCTGTCATTAGCCCAGCAGAATGACCTGCAACTGAGCCTGCGGATGACTCTGCTGATGACCGTGGCTTGCCACAGCCTGTCGTTAATCGGATGCCTGAACAGACTATTGAACCTCGAAGGTCAAATCACAAGAGAGCTGAGCCTGGTTAGCTTAAAGACTATCTCACATGAAGGACTTGTTAAGAACTGTTTTACTTGCGAAATTATCTAATTTTCATATTAATTTTATTAAGTCTTGAATTTTTGCTATGAGTGGTAGACATTTAGCTGAAGGAGATTTGCTTACATTCACAGACAGAGCTTTATTAACTTTCATTGTTGGATTTTTACAGTTATGCCTTTTAAAAGGGATTCATCAAAGCTTAATTTTATTATATTCATTGTTTCAGTTTCAAATTTGGGGAGATGTAGTGATTGCTCTGTGGGTTGCCTGTGTAACCCGTGCTTGTAGTGTATGCTGGGTAGTGTATAAACTAGGTAAGATGGCAGACTGAAAATGCGAGTGCATTTTCTGAAGTGTAATCTGTTCATATCGTGGAACAGTCTGGAGTACAGTAGTAATATTTCACTCAAACACCATCAGTTTCAAGGGCTACAAAGTAAACAAAACAATTTGTTGCATTATTCTAAAATTAATGCCAAGGGCCAACAATCAACACTTGTGTTAAATTGATATTTTCCCATCAGGCAACCCATGATAAGAGAGCACTTGCCTAAAATGTCATTCCACTAGCCCCGGGATATCAAGGAGCCTCTTTGTCACTCCCTATGGATGTTGAATTTGAGGTTGGCAAGCAATTGGTGAGAGAATAAAGAAACATGTGGGCCCAGTCCCCCTCTTCTTTCAGCACTGCACAATAACATAATGAGTGAAATTCTTACCTGCAAAGACAAGAATTGCTTTTGCAAAAATACAACTCTCATTTTTTCCAGCATCATTGTAGGCCACTGCACAAAGGATGAAGTCACAAAATTCCCCACATGGTAAAAGGTCAAATCTCGGATTTAGAGAGCACGAAAATCTTTTACTTGTGCTCATTACATTTGTGGCTTGGCATTCAGGGTTACTGATGAATTTGCAATGGTAAGTCTCATTCAAGCATACTTTGAGGGTATAATTGACAGGTAGTCCCCCATTGTCCTTTGACGCTGTCCAAAGCACCCAATATTCTCTGTATACACCAACAGTGCCCACAATGCTCCTTCTCAAATTGCGTGGTGGACTTGGGGGC
>JALIRR010009058.1:0-16893 GCA_023091755.1 Montipora sp. Colony 1 RG-2022 | reverse complement strand
TCTGCCGCTGATCATTACAGAAACGTCAACCTAAAGTGTAGTAAATTCGCTCACTCGACTGCAAGTTCACAGTCAAACAAGGCAGCTCACAACTAGACACCCATTTCACATAAAGCCTATAAAGGTGATTGTTGAAATATGTCAGAATCTCTGTCAACACGGAATTGCAAACGTTTAGTCAGGCCTTCTTCCTTTTTTAGCTAGTTTTACAAAATATGTGAGGCAGCGAGGCATGTAAGCTTATTAAAGAAGGAAAACATTCAGAGCTTACCTGAAAGCTAACCGTTGTAAATAGGTGTTTTGTCTCTCGCTCTATTTCTCTCAGCTTTACGTTGATTTTCACTGAAGTCTTCTCTTCTTCTCCTTCCTCGGCTTCTCAAATTTCGTCGCCTCTTCCCTCGTGCTCTTTCCTGTTCTTTATCCCGTTGCTCGTCATTAATATGATCAAATTATGCGCCTTGTGCATTGATCTAATTTTAAGATTTTTGAAATCTGTCGCTTTATGGGTTTGAATTCGGCCAAAATCAAATTAGCGGGAAAGAGACACGAGCCTCCATTCATTGCGGTCAGTCAGTAGTTAATCTGTTGTTTTTCTTTTCAAATAATTGTCATAATTTGTCGTGTTCCGGATTTTTACTAACGCCCCTCCATATTGTTTACACATTTCCAAAATTCAAAACATCAGGCTGATGTTTTCAAGTTTCGATTAAAAAAACAGGCGCATGCGCGACCGTGTCCGTGTAACCCTGCCCTATCATCGGGTCACCGAATGTGGCCTTAAGACTTCGGACTACGGAATTGAGACTGGATAATGGTAACAAAAAATAACAAAAAACAGAAATACTATAAACTTAAAAGGAAATCGGCTTAAGGGCCCACAGACAGATTTTTTGGGCGTTGCTAAGGAAGTGAAATGTTACTTCCGGTGGGTGACGTCATCACATCATGAGCTGACAAGAAAACCCACTCACAAGTAAAAGTCACCACATGAACTGTTGTTTCCATCGAAGGTTTTTCCTTACCCTTCCTCGCGGTCGTTCTCAGATCAACTGCGCATGCGTAAACGAACTGACTTCCGGTTTGAGAAAAAGCTAAATTTTCGGTGGTCTTTAAATTGAATTAATTTTTTTACATGGCACGTATCACCCCCAAATACAGAATATAGTCAATCATTGTTTTTTTCAAATCATCTTTATTGAAAAAGTTATGGGTATTTCAGTATCGTTTATGTCTTTAAAAGAACATCTTTCAAAATAAAAAGAAAACCATACTTGGCTGGATACAAAAACGAATACAAATTATCAAACCACCGATTAAATACCCAAATTGCGCAGAACGGAGACAAGTTTAGAGTTTTCCTTTATTGGTCACGTGACCATGGGCGTGGCGTGATGACGTCATATTTAGGGTCATTAGCTTACAAAAGTTTCAAATATTACCAAAATAATGCCAAATTCTCTCAAATTACTTAACCATTACATCCTTAGCAACGCACCCCCAAAAATACGTCAGTGGCCCTAAAAGTCCTTCAAACAAGTGTAGGCTACCAGTAGACTATTTTTCTGATTCTTCCGTAAGTTCCTCGAATCTTCAGCTTAACAGCCCAAAAAATGAGCCAGAATGTAAACGTTCTTTCATTTGCTTGCGTATCGCAACTTTCATGCTAACGTTTTCCGTTTACAGTAAACGCGAGGCTTACTCTAGGTAGTGGGGAAGGTCCCTATTAACCCCATCCAACAGGACTTGCCATCGCTTAAACAGAAGGGAATCGGCTTTGGATAAGCTGGGCACACAGTACTAGTCAAACATCACCTGGTTTGAAAATAAGAAGCCATGACTCGGATTTCGTGCATGCTGGCAAGGGTTTCAAATGGAGCTGAAAGTCTGTTTTCGTACGACGTTCATAATGAGTTTTTAGGGAAAAAAACAAACATGGTGTATAATCACGAGAATTAAAATTGTTAAAAAGCTGAAAATTCAAACAACTCTTTAAGTAAGTTTTCCTTAGGAAAATAATCATGGTGCCCCTCTTAATTAAGTTGCAAAACTGAAACAAAGCTGTTTCTATGAAAGGTGATGTTCAATTCATAATGTAACTGCGTTTATTGAGATTTACCAAGGTAGTTGAATTATATGAAAGAAGTTGGGGACATCTCAAATTAGAGTCTTACACTAAAGTCGCAAATTTATCGTGAATAGACTTGCTTTTGCTACGTGATGTCTTTTCCAATGAATGCTCGGTCCTTTATTCGTCCACCTACTTGCACTCATCAACGGAGATGAAAAACTCTACTCTTCCAGCCTACTCTAAAAAACCAAACACGAATTCAAAAAAATATAAAACCAATTGTGTTGGTTTTCTCTCTGCATGCAGTGACTTCCTCCTTAGTTGAGACCAGGAGAGTTCTTCTGCAGTAAAGCAACAAAATCCCTGGTCACAGGCAATGGTACATTGGGATCAATGTGGATATGGAGGAACATTCTGCGCTCCCATGGTGGCATTAACACACCAAGTGTGACTTTCATCTCTTGCACTTGACTCCGGGTAATTGGTTGTTGGTTCCATTGCTTCAGCATGTTAGAGTCTGGGCAGAGAGTCTGTAGGAACAAATCAATGTTGTGAGAAAGGAGCGTTCTCACAGGGGTTTTGAAACCTGAAGTTGGCCTGGCTTAAGTAAAGTAACCGACGGTATCAACAAGGGGCTTAAATGTCCCTTTCCTTTCGGGGTGTATGAGGGCATACCATTTTTAAGAGCCTGAACGCTCCCAGGTGCCACATTTCAAAAACAGAATTGATGATCACTTTTAGACGACTATATGTTGTCATTGTCTAAATGAATTTTAATCTTTAATTTAGGGAAAAAAGTAGCCGACTTGTCTGGGTAAAGTAGCCGACGCTTTTCGTCGACTATACTAACTATATGTGATAATTTGCTGAGGTCTTGCTCCTGGCTCGTTCCCGTCTGTTTTGTAACAAATTACTACTTGATCTTTATTAAAGATGATGTGTTAGACTTTGGTGTTTGTCACAAGAATATTTCACTTTATTCGGGGAAAACGAGAGTATCCAGGATCTCCCTTAGTCGGTCGAGCACAGTCATGTAATTCTTTCATACTCCACAAACTAAGCCAGAAGAAGTTTCTTTTGGTCTAATATTTATCTTTTGCCTATGGCAGAATTGATGAAGGTCTCCGCTATGTAAAGAGGTTGTTTTGTGAGGTGTTACATAATACAAAGGTGATGGGATGAAACACAAACTTTTAATATTTGTTAGCATATTTCAAAAACTATCTTTCCGTGAACGTCAGTGTGTTGGATGCGATTTGGCAGTAAAAAACGAGTGACGAAGTTGACGAAAACCAGTCTTGTATCCAACAACAGTGATGGCAATAAGAGCTATTATTTATTTCTTTGATCGTGAGCGGGCGGTATCCTGAGAATCCTGCAATCTGATTGGTTCCGGGAGCGGGCAGTATTTTCCTATCTCCTGACCACGGTCATGGTAACCAACTACGCTAAGCGCAGAGTTAACTTGCGAATTGAAAGAGCGAAGTTTCAATTTGTCATAATTGTTTTTTGCAATAGGGCAGTGTTATTGTTCAACTTTCTCATAAAAAACAATGGATTCTGACGAAAGCTATTACCGTCTAGTGAAAGCGAATTTTATTACCCAACAATGCGTAAAATTAAAACATGACTTTTAGAGTTTTTCTTAATAGTTTCTCCTACCTTCTAAGAATAGAATTTAGAAATAAATAAAAACGTTATTCACCGGCCTTGGTCTCGAGTACGGCCCTCGGCCTACGGCCTCGGGCCGTACTCAAGACCTCGGGCACAGTTTTTCCCAATACGGACCGACCAAGGCCGGTGAATAACATATATTTACTTTTTGGTTTGTTTGGTTTCATACAGAAGAACACTATGCTCAGCGATCATTTGCCTACTCATATGCAAGTTGATGTTGAGCGAAAATACTTTAGAAGGTTAATTGCTGTTAGTAATGACAGTAGTTTTAATTACCCCAAAAAATCCACACAATCCACAACAACATGGTGCACTTCCATAAATGGAAAGGTCCCCTCGCACTCCAGTCTGACCAGCCATCTCTACACTACGTAAATAACGCAACGGAATGGGCAGGTAGTAGGTTGTATCATTACACGATGATTGCAGAGAGTATCCTCCTGGCAATTTCTTGGGATCTCCCCATTTTACTAAAGATGTACCTAAGGGGAAAAAAACTTTTTCTTTAGGATCTGGTATATTTATCCACTATATAAAATTAGTAATATTTTTCACTACATCTGCCCTCGTCTAAGATAGTATGAAAGGCGTTGAGATACGTTTAAATTATATCCTGAACATGTCGCCCCTATTTCCGATTTGCGTCTGAGGAATCGTCGCCCCTGTTTCTGATTTGTGCCCGGACAAAATCATTTGCTGAGCCAGGCAACTCGATTTAGATTAATAATAATAATAATAATAATAATAATAATAATAATAATAATAATAATAATAATAATAATAATAATAATAATAATAATAATATCTGACCTGCTAATCGCTCTTTCTCGCAGTCGGAGACTGAATTACTAAGGACGCAGCTCGGACCTAAGGAGCTGTGCTGCCGGATAGGCGCTCGGCCCCTGAACACGACCCATGTATGACCTCGGAGCACAGCACCACAGCCTGATGGAATAGGCCAGGAGTCGATTTTGATGAGGGAGGAAAACCGGAGTACCCGGAGCCTCGGAGTCAGATTGAGATCGACTGAAACACGGTTAATGACCACTAAACCACCCTGACTCCCCATTTGATTTTTCAATCGTTAAACCCAAACAGCACTTAGGTTCTCCTTGCGAGTTTCCACTTCGTGACTCCGTAAAACACCTCGGTCGTGTAGAACAATACCAATTCCACTTGCGCGGCGGTTTAAGCAATACCGATACCACCTAGCCCGCCTGGTTGAGCAAATCGAGATTGATTCTTCCCTTTTTACGCGGGCACTTCTAGGTTGCTTCACCGGGGTTTGCGTTGGCCTTTGGGCTAAAACCCTACCGGGGCAATCAATGCTAGAAACCTTAAATTCAGACTGAAAAGGAAAATAGAACGCAGCTTAGTTGAGATACAGTCTCAGCAGTTCTTACATGTTGCAGCAGTGCATTCCAACCTTGGGTGCACAAACTGATAACAATTTATGGTGTAACATTACAGCTCTAGGTGTATTGGACTTGTAACTTAATCCATTACCCTAACAAGAATCTTGTTTGCTGAAAAGCAAAAGCAAATTATTGGAAACAAATAGGTGTTTATATTTAAGCAATAGAGGACGTTTTCCGTGTTTGCATAGCCTCATCTAAACACGAGGGGGAGTTGGGAGAATTCGAGACAGTTATGCAAAACCGAGATGCAGTCGAGAAATATTTTATTAAAGCAATAGAGTTTAGATGAGGCTATGGGAACACGGAAAAACGTCCTCTATAATATTTCTCAAAGATAATTCGACAAACGAAGGAAACAAATGAAGGAAAATTCTTGATTGAAACAGATTTTCTTGATACACGCTCATGTTTCCTACCAGCCAATCAAAACGCGCGTCTGACAGCATACAACCAATCAAAATTCGTGATGTCACAGCCGTGTTTCCTCATCCAAACACAGCCATTGACCAATGAGAGTAAGCGTACTATCCTAATTATTTTATAAATACTAAGATGTCTGCGTAAAGAAGGTTGTAACCAGTATGAGATGGATTATCTCTTTTGCTCCATAGTACCATCTAAGACAACATATGGTTTATGTATTTATGCAGTTTCACCACATGACCTTACTGTAGTTGACAATTTTTTTAAGGCACTGTTGTAAGTGTAGATATATTTCTGATTATCTTTCTTAATATACCGGTGCCACCGAGTACATTTGAAGTGGGAGGGGGGAGGGTTGGTTTTGGTATGGAGGTGTGAGGGGAGTGGGGGGGGGGGGGTTGTTTAGGAGAAAACAACACCGTAGGGAAAAAAGTGGGGCGAGAGGGGCTACACCCTCCCTCTCCGCGGCCCCTGATAAATAACAAGCACAAGGAAAATTTGACCTTAGCATCTTTAAGAAAGAATAAAAGTAGTCTTCTCCCTAGTATTAATACTGAGAGATTTAAGAAACGTTTTATGAATAGGTTGTATTTTAAATATAGATTTGGGATATAAGGATATTTTTAACTAGGTTTTTTAGATTTGCTATAGTAATATTGTATAATCTTGTCTTTAATTTTTCACTTATGTATTGATATGTATTCTTATCAATATGAATGAAGACCCTTTACTTTACTTTACTTGCTGTTAATCACTGTGGCAATCAAAGGCTCTGTTGCAGTCCCAACTCAGTCATGCATACTGCAGTCTTTGATCATGACAGCAGTTTTGTAAAATGTTGTGAGACAACTTAATTGCTGACCAAATGCCTCCAAATTGCCAACAACTACATGTAAGTGATTTTCAGTTTAATAGAGTGATGCTGCTAACTAGAACTGACAGCAGCATCATTTTAATATACACCTTTCAGAAACATAAATAAAAACAAACATTTCAGAAAAAGGATTCTCCCAAGACTCCCCTACGAAAGAGGTCCTTATTAAAACCCCTTCAAGAAGAAAATTCTTGTATGCAATAATTAAAGGTCAAGTTGGGTCTCAATGCCTTGAATTCATTTTCAGCTTGATAGACCTCACAGCCTAAATTGCAGTGTGTACATCTTATTGGAGTCATCTGCCATGACACCTGTTTCCCTATCCAACGTAATACCTACCAGTTGAAAGCTGTGAAGAAAGGAAAAGTATTCTCTTGCTTGTCAACAGGCATATTCCACCACTGCGCTGACTTAATGGATTACCACCTTCATCACAGAATTGAACATGTGTGTAGTTCATTACAGTGAAATTATTCAAGGACTGAAATATTTCTCCTTCATAGATTAGCCCTGCAAGGAGATCTTTGTAAGTCATGTTTCCCTGTAGAAAAATAAGTTCAAAAGGCATTGAACAGGACTGCCATATTTCCAGTGCATATGTACAAAGTTTTCTGCTCTCATATTTTTACAGAAAGCATTCTTACTGCATTCAGAGAAGGGGTGTACTATTATGACTTTTGTTTGAACAGTATACACCCCATCAAGTGAAGCTATGATCTTCGCAGTTATGAGAGCAATTTTTGCAATTGCGTTGAGAAGCCTGAAAAATTCAGGACTTCAACGGGGTTTGAACCCGTGACCTCGCGATTCCGGTGCGACGCTCTAACCAACTGAGCTATGAAGCCACTGATGTTGGGAGCTGGTCATCTGTGGGTTCTAATGGTCCCGTGAGGAATGAATCAATGATGAAATGGTATATGAAATGAATCATATATGAACTGCGGAAATGAAATCAAGTGAAGCTATGATCTTCGCAGTTATGAGAGCAATTTTTGCAATTGCGTTGAGAAGCCTGAAAAATTCAGGACTTCAACGGGGTTTGAACCCGTGACCTCGCGATTCCGGTGCGACGCTCTAACCAACTGAGCTATGAAGCCACTGACGTTGGGAGCTGGTCATCTGTGGGTTCTAATGGTCCCGTGAGGAATGAATCAATGATGAAATGGTATATGAATATATGATTCATTTCATATACCATTTCATCATTGATTCATTCCTCACGGGACCATTAGAACCCACAGATGACCAGCTCCCAACGTCAGTGGCTTCATAGCTCAGTTGGTTAGAGCGTCGCACCGGAATCGCGAGGTCACGGGTTCAAACCCCGTTGAAGTCCTGAATTTTTCAGGCTTCTCAACGCAATTGCAAAAATTGCTCTCATAACTGCGAAGATCATAGCTTCACTTGATTTCATTTCCGCAGTTCATATATGATTCATTTCATATACCATTTCATCATACACCCCATGTGCTTCAAATATAGGAATAAACTTAGTTCTGTTACGTGCTGGAACAATCCAAAAAGTAAGTAGTACTACATTTCATACCAAAGGGAGATGTACACATATTTCATAAAATTATTGCAAAATTATTATTTATGAAAAAGTGGGCTCTTGTGGAGGCGATCTATGTCAGGAAAAAACAATCCATTGACATACCTTCAGAGAAACAAACTGCCCCTGAATTGTACGTTGCAGCTGATCAGCACTTTGACGCACTACACCCTGCAGTGTTGCTCCACTCATGTGCTCAGTGGTTAATGAATTCAACAGGTTTCTTGAGGTAGGGTCCAACATGGCATCTGAAAATGCTTGGGGCTGGCTTACTACTGGTGGGGCAATCCTTGCCAAAAAATCAACATTAACTATGAATTGGAAAAGAACATAAAAAATATAATAAATAAATGAATAAATAAACAAATATATAAATAAATGAATGACTTTAACCAATAAGTGGCATTTGGTGAGGACCTGACAGACCAGGTTTAGAAAACAAGATGGCCTTTAAAAGTTTGCTTTTGTTCCCTTGTTCCTGAAATTACTTGCAACCTTGTTCTCAGCTTTTTGATCCCTAAAATGGTTTAGGTTCCCTTATTCCCCAAAACCCCTGGGAGGGCCTCACAGATAAAACAAATGACACAATTTTGAGGTTAAGGATCATTTTTCATTATCACCAGTTTGCAAGGTATGAAAGATATGATTCTGTTACACACCACGCCCTGGATAACTAGTGGCAAGCTGTACAGAGGTTTGAAGATGACCGGTTTGAGTATTTGCCAGTTTTGAAAATGATTTCAGTATTAAAACACAGCACAAAATTAGTAGCATAGTGACATGCAAGGCAGTCTTGGAATATGTAAATGAAATCGACTTGTCATTCTGTTTCATTTATTTTGAATTGTAATTACATGCAAAGGTATTTGTCTTCCTAAGAATTGTAAAATTTTGCAAAAGGTGAATAAATACTGTGGTATGTAAGATTTCAGCTTGAACTGACACCTTAATAAATGGCCAAGTAGTATGTACTCTGCATTCTAATTAGTAGCATAAGTAAACTAAAATCAATGCCTGCATTTTGGAATTGGCAAGCAAGTAAATTTGCTACTTTTGAATTTTACAGAAGCATAGTGGAAGCGTAGGACAAAGAATGAACGAGCTACGTTACATCCAAATAAGGAAAATTTTAAACTCAAAAAACCCCAGCTCTGAACCAGAGTTAAAGCCTTCAAAGTCATGAGCTTCTGCCTCAGAATTATGCCATTCACCCGAACCACAGTGTGATGTCTATTTTTGTCTTACAGTGGAGTTTGGAACTCACCTTGCTCCTCTATATCTGTTGCCTGACATCCAAGGTGGTGGGGTCTTTAACTACAGTGTAGTAGTACTACATGCAGACGTTAACATTGTTGAGTATTCCCTATATGCTTTTATTCCTAAGCAACTTGTCTTATTGCAGTAGTGCCAAGAGACGTCGAGAGTGACGTTAGCCCGGGGGGGGGGGGGGGTTGGGGGGAGAAGCCTTCCATATAAAAGGGGAATGTATGCTCGCCGTCTCGCTTAGGGGTGTAAATTTCGGATTTTGGTCTCACTTAGGGTATTCTGGGCAAAACGCAATAATATGTAGCCGTGAAGGTCTCCTTTAGGGTTGCGTGCGAAGAAATATAAAAGATTATCTTTACACATTTATAATTCTTCACGTAGGTGAAAGTATTAGATGACAATGTCTTTGCGTTCATTAAAAGGCACTGTATTTTTATTTCTGTGTTTTAATATCGTCTCTTTTAGGGGTCAAAAGAAGCCTGGGCCACCCCCAGATTGGTCTCCTTTAGGGGTTTCATTTAAAATTTCCGACGAGCTTTTTATATGGGAGCCCCTCCCCCTGGGGGACGTCGGTCGGTAACTTATAAAACGTTCAAATATTCTTGTCACCAGGCATGGTTGATTTAATTCAACGAACGCTTGAGTTAATAAATTCAATACACGCAAAGGACCGTGCTGAAGACGACAAACCCATAAATTAAGGCGTCCGTAAACGAGGAAACCATGATGCGGAAACAATGTTGCGGAAGCAAATGTTCTCCGTTTGCGGCCCCGGGAAAGAATTGTTGCGGAAGCAAAATTTGCTTCCCGATTCCTCAGCAAACGTTTCCTCGTTTGTGCGCCGAGAAATATCCGCAACAATCTGGAACAAGGACTATATTTGGCACTGATAAAAAATTT
The DNA here is from genome assembly GCA_023091755.1 of Montipora sp. Colony 1 RG-2022. Lineage (NCBI taxonomy): Eukaryota > Metazoa > Cnidaria > Anthozoa > Scleractinia > Acroporidae > Montipora > Montipora sp. Colony 1 RG-2022. The sequence goes on along the minus strand of JALIRR010009058.1, from coordinate 6,715 downwards.
CGAAACAGACAATGTTGAGAATTTTTAAAGAAACACTTACTGGAGCTACCCGACGAATCTGGAGGTCCTTGAAAATTTCTGTTTGGCATCTGCCGCAATTCGAAACTTGCAGCTCCATGAAGTGAAACCGTGCTAATCTTATCATCGGCAAATTCTTCGCCATTTCGATCGTCTGCAAACTTTTCGTAATTCATTTCCTTGAACAGCGTGACTGTAGTTCAATTCAGTGGGCAACAGAGCTCCCAAAAACGTCGGAGTTTTCTAGGAATTGAAAACGAATACCACGTGCAAAATTCGATCCTTCTCGGAAAATTTGTAAGAAAACTAGCGACTGTCAGGGGTGGAGCAAAGTTACAGTGCGTTTCACAAAACTTTTGACAAACGGTTTCCGAAGTTCGTTTAAAATTCCCAAAGTTCGCTACGAACTTGGCAATTTCATTACGTAATTGTCAATCAAATTGCGAACTTCGACACGAAGTTGTGAATTTCCCATCGAATTACGTTGGGAAGTTGCGAAGTTCGTCGCGAGCAAAGTTCACATCATTCGGTGTAGTTGGTTTGGTATTAAATATAACTACAAATGAATTTAAACAAAGTGAAAAAATTTCTCAACCAAGCAATGCTAATTTTTTGATGTTTACTTCTTAAAGGTAAATTATTTGAGAGGTAGGGAGCCGGGACTTCACATTACAGACAGATGGCGCGACTCGTATCTTGTTTACACTAGAAATGTAAAGACAAAAGTTGAACAACGTGACATTGAAATGTTTTGTTTCTTGCGCTATTTCTAGAATGATGTACACTGTATGTCCTGAAAATAGGGTTTCTTTTTATCTCTGATAGATTTAACTGTAAAATACTTTTAAGCAACCATGCGTAGAAGTTCACACGACAGAAATTGTATTCTATTTTTAGGCAGGTGTCGGGTGACATCTGGGAATATTCAGTTTTCAACGATTTATAACCCATTTTAAAACCAGTAATTCGCAATCAACGTAACCACAACTTCTAAGAAAATTTCGAGAAATTTATACCGAACGGTGCGAACTTCTCTCGCGACAAACTCCTTAACTTCCCAACGAAGTTCGTGGTGAAATTCACAACATCGTTTCTAAGTTCACAATTTGAATAACAACTACGTAATGAAATTGCCAAGTTCGTAGCGAAATTTGGGAATTTCAAACGAACTTCGGAAACCGTTTGTCAAAAGTTTTGTGAAACGCACTGTAAGCATTTGTACTCGTAACAGTTGTTTTATGGTAAGATATACCTTCATATATCTTAACTTTTCATGATTTCTATTCGAACTCATAATCCGTATTTAAACTACCACGATTATTTTCTTTAAAAAATACATCGTCAAAGAGCATTTCAGATCTGAAATGCCACTGCTCATTTTGTTAATTCATTAATTTTAACATCATTCAACTGCGAGCCGTCTTGTCATCATCTCCTTTTAGCGGCTTTTCAGGGGCACCCAACGTCAATTTTCGGAAAATATCTGTTCGCAAGACGATTTGAGATCTCGAATTTCCGGAACATTTGTTGTAAAATTTCTTGCTTGCCTGCCTGTCCTAGGATTTTCGAACATCTACAAAAAGGTATAATTCCCCCATTTTTAAAGGATTTTTACTCTAAGAAGGTCACCTAGAATTTTCGGGAGCCTTTTCTCTGGCTGAAATTTTCGAAAAGGTAACTTTTGATACCTATAATTTTCGGATCACAAGACTTTCAGCTAGGAAATCCGAACAGATGAAAAATTTTCAGGGGATAAAAATATGCCTATATCTACCATTTAAATACCAAAATAAATTTAACAATGCTATGTTTAAGATTTTCGTTGGGTGCCCCTGGCTTTTACCCATCGTTCAAACGACTTCCGGCCCGGCTGAACGTAAAGAAACGAAGGTTGGAAAAGTTGAATGTTTGAACGAGGCAAATCGGTACATGTACTTGAAGCCTTATACGTTCGCCAGCCATACCCGCACTGTCATACAAATGTTCCCAAATCTTTAATTGTCTCTACCATGGCATTCTTTGTGTGAGTTTTACTTCAAACTACCGTACTCTCTAACTCTCTGATTTAAACCTACTGTCTGGTAGCAATAACAACAGTAGCAGGGAAACAGTTCAGATGATCCGTCTCAGAGCTGTGCGTTCTTAACTGTACTTGAGTCACTATTTTTAACAAGTTACAAATGTTGTACTCACCCGAAGAGGACATATCTTGAAGATGAACTTGGTCGCAGTTTCTGGAGCTCATGGCCGATAGGACTTCTAAGAATTCCAAAGCTTTGTTTGCATATCATGTGGCTTTTCTCAGAAACGTTTAATTAAGTGCTTTCTGGAAAGGTCACATTTACAGTTTATCTGGAAGTTAAGGATCGAGGATCGGGGATCGTGGATCGGGATCGTGGACTAACAGTTATCAAAATGATAATAATAATAATAATAATAATAATAATAACAATAAAAATAACAACAATAAGAAGAAGAAGAAGAAGAAGAACAATCGGGATAAGAAATGCATTCTCATTGATGTGGCTCAGGAGAAAATAAAGTGGGAAGAGAGGCCATCCCCCATGCCCTTTCCCATCGGCAATATATCTCAAGTTACTTTTAGAAAGTTTCATTCCGCGCGGATATAGCTACTTCGCGTGTCGCGTGGATGTTTCGTGGAGGCTTCTCATGACATGACTGAACTATGCACAAATCATCGACCTTCACCGCGAAGAAAATCGCTGGACACAAAGTCTCTTCTTCTTTATTTTCTATTATGTGGCTATACTCTCTGATAAAAATACGTCCACTAAATCGTAGATACTTTTCGGCTTTGGCCAAAGAACCTTGATTACAAATAGAAACTAAGTATATTTTAAGCAAGAGCCGATACAACCTAGATTTGATTACGCCGATCATATCAAGCCACTGATCCAACGTACACCGACAGGAAAATTGTCCACGGTTTTTTGCTTCAAAACTCTGGAATTAGAAATAGAACGCAAACTGCGGTGACAAACGAGACGCTAAGCAAAGGCATAAGTGAAATATTTTTTAGTGACTTAACGTTTCGTATGTCTCGACATACATTTTCAGAAGACACCGTTTGTTAAAATTTATGAAATGTATAACACTAATTTGAGTAGCTCGTGAGGTAATATTGATAGTAACAAAAGGAGGTAATACAATACTTTACACAAATATACAAGAAACAATAAAACAAAAGAGAAAATATATACACTGTAAATGCATATACCTAAAACACATAAAAGATATTATTAATAAAAGATACAGCTTTTCGCTGCTAACGTATTCATTTAAGGCTGAAGATCACAAATAAAAAGAGTTTCTTTTATGGTATAATGTCGGTCAGACCTCCTAGTGCTAGAATATCAAAGTGGTCTCATTTTAGGCTTTCTTTACACGGAGGAGCTTACCCCGGCAGGAGGGTTACCCTAGCACTAACACAAGGTCTTGTTTTTTGAACAATGCGTTTAGGCCTAAGGTTAGCATTTTTGTAAAGGTTTGAGTTGTTTAAGCTATAGTAACCTTCACCCCTACCCCCTACTCCTAACCCCTTACCCCCGGAATAGTCAGGCCGCACGTGACTACATAGCCTAGTAATGTAATAACGTGCGTTGGTAGAGCTTATAATTCTAAAAGCTCTGGTTTACAAGCAGCCAAGCCCTACTGATTCAAAAAGGATAAACGCAATTACAAACATTTGCTTGAACTGCATAACCTTTTATAAACTTCACGTTTCGTGTGTTACAACATACATTATCAAAAGTAATTATTATTCAGTTACAGATAAATACAACTGAATGGACTGGGAACTAATTAACGAAATTGATTGACATAAAACGACAAGAAATATGCTAATAACGGAGATAAAGTTTCTCACTGCCAACGGTTTCATTTAAGGATGGCTTTATTCACAGATAAACAGAGACTCTTTAATTTACAATGCATGTCTGATCGACCAGTTCAGCTAAAATTTCAATTGGTTGGTTCTGTTTTTCTGTAACGTAGTCTGCGTTTCGTTTTCCCTATATAGAAATCATTGCAATCCCAGCCGTGAGCTACTTTTGACTTGAACGAAGGAACTATTATAGTTAATCTTTGTAAGGGAAAAAGACTTGATTCTTCGGGTGTTCTGAAAAACTATTTGGAGTTTGAAAATACCATAGAAGATGTTTATACCAGGCCTCACCTGTTTTGTGAGGTGTTTGCTGTGATGACCTAAGAAAGGTAGAACGATTAGAAGACATCACAATGACTGTGTTTTCACCGTGACAGCCGTTGTCTTAATTCCTTAACATTCCTGAAAGTGGTTTGTTTGCTTACCGAGTTCTCGAGGTGTTCTGAATAACCAAGGCACCCCAAGCTCAGTGTGAGCATGGCCGACAAACATACACAGGAAAAAATAACAGATTCCCATTTGTGGATATTTTAGGGTATTTTGAAGAATACCAATAAAAATCCCAAATTTGGCAAAGTGAGACAAGTCCCAACCAGGGAATTCCCAACCAAGTTCCCTGACTGGGACTTGTCTCACTCTTCCAAATTTGGGATTTTTGTTGGTATTCTTCAAAATACCCTAAAATATCCAAAAATGGGAATCTGTTATTTTTTCCTGTGATATAAGGCAAAAGGCTCAAGAAGATATTGTACGAATAAATTCTCAATTAAAAAGCCTAACCTTATTGCCATTGTGGGAAGCCGACATGATCTGAGTCATTTTTCAATTTCTTGGTTGTCAACGGTGAAACAAAATCCCAAGGCTCATGAGCCACCAATAGTCCTTTTGCAACAAACGATCACATGGTACAAAATCCGCCTGATACAATTACTTAACGAGTCGCCTGCCGCCCACCTGTCGAGAGTAATGTTATCATGTGTAAATGTGAGCCAAGTAAGACGCGACATAAACAAAATAGCACTCTGGCTTTGATGTCTGCAATCAAAGCTATTTCTGCAAATCCTGCTTGACAGTCGGTGCGGTTTCTCTGTTCAAACCATCAAGGAACAAAGAATTTCGAGATAAAATGGCATAAAAAGCCCGAATTCTTCATGTCATCATCAGGCGCGATCAACAGTACAATAAACTTCATTTAAACTCGAGTATTTGAGATGCGGTCAGTGTAAAACGCAGACTGCAGACTGCAGACCAGGGGTAAGATGCAGACTGAGGGTAAAATAAATATTAATAATAAGGATAAAATAAAGATTGATTGAAAGACAATCCTGTTTTACATCTGTCAACAACTCACATTATCATGACTGCAGGCCGATACATCTTTGTTAAGAGTCCATGGAAAATGCGATCGTACGCGTTGAAATCATCTGTGCTTTGTTTTTCTGCTTCCAGATGCATTGAAATGTTCAAAATTATTTGTCACACCGGTACATCGAGGGATATCGATCGAAAAACCAGATGTCTTTTTTCGGTGCAACGAAATGCACAAAGAATTTCGTGTATTCGATTTCATTGGTTAAAGGGGCTAGGTCACGCAGTTTTAGGCAATTTCAGCACTCATCGAATGGTCATAGAATTAACTAAAATATTAAAATAACTCTTCAAAACTATAGAAGAACTCTAACAAAACACAGGGAAGCCAAGAAGGGACATGGATGGACAAAACTGGAGAGGATTGAAATGGATTGAATTTGGGTAAATTTGAAAAACGTCGGCCCTCCTTTTTTCAAATTTATATCAGTCTATATCAAATTGTAATTTACACAGCTGGAAAATCATTCTCAGTTGTTATGTGGCCGTGATTTTGCAAATGAAAGACTCTTGCTCTGCCAATTTGACGTTTAGAGCTCATAATTAACAAAATTAAACAAATTTACCAAAAATAGCGTGACCTAGCAGCCCCTTTAAGCTATGCGTGATGACCCCTAGGGAGAGGTTATAACTGAAAATAACATCTTCCAGATGTAAAACAAACGAACTTGTGAACTAAAGGATAAACATAACGTACACGAAAGCGAATGAAAGGATCCTAATAAGAAATGTTTACACCTCAGTCATACTGGCTTAAGCCGACTGAATTGAAACGTTAAATTGTTGCAAAATCCACGTTAATTAGTATTGTAGCCATGCGTGTCAAAATAAATTGAGTTATTGGGTGATTACTCGGTTACTTTGTTCAATGCAGCAAAATGGACAGTAGAATTTCGGGGTGGTGACTACTTTGCCTAAAAGCAACTCACTTAACGAAACTATCCTTTTTCCAACAACAACAAGGATTGAAACAGCTTAAATTCTTATAGAGTTCGATAAAAATCCGGATATATAACATGCGGTGGGGCAACCAAAGCGATGGGAGCATAGGCAGCCCAAGTTCGCGTCACTAGAGAGCGTGTAATAATTGATTACTAGTGGAAGATGACCTTTGAGTAAAAGCGGTGTTGCGTTACAGGCAGCCGTTGTAAGACTTTGTATGGGAAGTATCGTCTTAGAACAATGAAAACACGGAATTCCCGAAACGGTAAAATAAGCTCCAAAAGGCACAAAAATACACCAGAGGTAAGTCATTTTTATTCATTTTATTGAATGAACGTTAAATTGAGCGTTTTTTAGGCTTCATAATCTTCGGTATTTTATTTCCCATACAAAGTCTTACAACGCGTTTAAATTCTCAACGGCTGGCTGTAACGCAACACAGCTTTTACTCAAAGGTCATCTTCCTCTAGTAATCAATTATTA
>JALIRR010009057.1:0-5000 GCA_023091755.1 Montipora sp. Colony 1 RG-2022 | reverse complement strand
CCATCTTTGTTTTTGTGTATGCAAACGAGGCTACGACGTAGCAATAGTCAAGGACTTCTCCGGATGAATCTTAATCCAGAGGCTAAATTGAATTGATATTGACTCCACTACAGATTTACCTCGTGGTCGTTAAACAGGGTTTTTTAATGTGAGTTATATGCAGGAGTTTTACAAAGCGAAAGAGAGCTTGCAGTGCTATCCGGCGCTCATTGCTGTGTAATAAATGCCTGGAAATCAAGTTAAATCTGTCTACCGTGCCTTTCTACCAAATCCCTGTTACAATTTCAAAACAAACGATCGATTTATGTATTTCCATCAAATGGTAAGAGTAAATCGTTTCAGTAGTTTTTATACTGCTAACAGAATTTGACCACATTTCAACTGAGTTACGTTTATTAGCGCATAACCGTGAACGTCCTCTATATATGGCTTGATTCAGTTTTCTCGCTCCAATATAATGATATTCTGGACTAGTTGACTGAGATTACCGTATGAAGCGAATGTCACCAAGACCAATATTCATATACCTGAAGATCCCGTTTGAAGTCCTCCTTGGTAAAATGACAGACAATATAGCAGTCAGGTTTTCACGTTAGAGGAATCCATCCACGTTTTATTTTCGCCGGCCAACTTTTCTTTAAATTTTAATTTTCCGGTATAAGCTTCGGTTTTTTTAATTTTTATATGTGTTCTCAACAGGGGCGGATCCAGGAATTTTTGATAGTGGGGTCCAAACCTTGACTCAGAAAAACACTAAAGAAACTTTTTTCAGATTAGTGGCAAAATAGAATGGCTCTCCATCAAAAAGCAAGTCAACCAGTTGAGTAATAATAGGCGATCCTGCAGATGCGAGAATTTTAGACTCACACAAGTAGTAAAAAAAAAAAATCGGTTAGGGAAGGGGGGTCCGGACCCCTCCGACCCTCCCCCTGGACCCCTGGATCCGCCACTGCTCAAGTCTAGACATGTGTCTAGTTTCATCCCCATCAAAAGCGTACACCCCAACAGCGGTAATTGTTGATGTGAAAAAGCCATTCAGCAACATCTGAAAGTTTCGTCGGCTTATTCTAAATTGAACGCTTCCCCGTGTGAAGCAAACAAATGCGTTTGCTGAAGCATCGAAGACGGCTGTCGCTGAAGGAAGAAAGTGAAAAAGGTACGCTTGTGAATATTTCTTTGTCGCATGTTCAAGGTTTTCGTCTTCTTTATATGTGCTCTAGCTGGTTTTTGCCGCCTAGTTTGATTGACTAGAAAATCTAACTATTAAGTGGCTTGAGTTTCTGTCGCACACTACCTATTGAACCACAAGACCGTTTACCATAGTTCATCTTACGTTTGAATTTGTCGAAGCAGAAGGTCACACAACATTGAGGAAGTGATAGGGGATCGAAGAACTTGGTAAGGTCGAACAGGTTTGTTGATTATTGCCACGTCATATCCAAAATGGCGCTCTCCAAGTCACGAAAGACCGAGGCAACTTCAAAGTGCTCTTGTCAGATTTTAACAGGGAACTGGACAAAACGGCAATCATTTTCGAATTCCTGAGGAAAAGTTTACGTAATTTAAAGAAACTTTTGCTAGACCGTTCTTTCCCTTTAACGAAATGTGTACTTAATCTGTTATTAATGTCAGCAATCCTGCTCTCTGTATGATAAACTGAATGAAGTTTCGATAAAAGAACAGTAACAGATGGTTTAAAAGTATTATTCCGGCAATAATAGATATATTGTTTTGCAATGATAATATGATTCATCAACAAATACCAACTTTATTAATTTAATTCAATGAAAGGGAAGGATACCAGAGGTTATCCCTATCGAGGGTATCCGCCCGCAGCCGCATGTGAGAGTCGATTTTGATGAGGGAGGGACACCGGAGTACCCGGAGAAAAACCCTCGGAGTCAGATTGAGATTGAGTTAAACTCAGCCCACATACGACCCCAGGGTTGAACCCAGGTCACAGAGGTGGGAGGCGCAGTTTCCATAGGCAAACAATATCTCTAAAACGCCGAGTGCTTCAATTTTGATATTTATACTTCTTTCTACACAAACGTATTAAATCATTCCAAAACGTTGTAATAATGGGACGTAATACGAACAAATGAACAAATGCTCGAGGGATTCGTCCCCAGTTCCACAAAAAGAGCATACTGAGGGATCCACCTTATTTTATTTAGTATGGTGTTTATTGCTAAATAGCTATGTGGTATTTTAAATTGAAATTCTCTTGACTTTCTATCCAGAGCAACCCTAAACGGCAAATTGTAAATTTTCTCCAGTCTATATAATATTCACTATAAAAATCTGAGTATCTTCGCTGGGCTGTTGGAGTTGTTAAGATTCTAGACTTAAGATTTGCATAGACGCCTTTAGAAACAGCTTTACCTTTTTCGAACACCAAGCAATTTTAATTGGATTTCATTTTGGAGGACAAAGTTTGATTTATACACATAACTAATTGTCTTAAGAGTCTCTGGCCATTTGGAAGGAATCACATCTATTATAGCCATAATTTCAAAAACTTGAAGAGGAGAATAGCCCGGCTCATTCAAATTAACTTTAGTAATAAAATGCTTTTCCTCTGAAATTATATTACTAATTCTAATTATACCTTTGTCAATCAGTTTTTGATTGTAAACAGACACCCACTGAATAGACTTACCAACAATACAAAAAATAGGTCCGCAATGCGTAATTGCGTTCATGATTAGCACTACAGTAAATGTAATATACATTTGCCATGTTATAGGGATAAATGTCGAGTAAAGATTTCGTAGAATCCCAAGCTGCAGACGAGAAAACGGTTAGGGGAGAAACATGTTTGGATTTCCAGTTTGGAGGAAAGTAGAGGTGCTTACCATTTGTCAGAATAAACCGGTTGGGGTGACCGGTGAATAATGGTAACAGTTTTTCCAAAATCAACAAACCAACCCAACGAGATGGCGCTTACCATTTGCAGTTGTTTTCGGCTGATGAGAGACTGGAAACTGGAAAATTTAGCAAATGGTGAGGAAGGGTGCTTTCAATTAAGCCAAAATTTCCGAAAATTTCAGGCTGAAGTCAAATTGAAAGGTCCGTTTCGGTTCCGTCCGACCGGAATATTTGGGACCACCTCTGGAGTTGGTTCTCTTTGACCAATCGGTCCGGTCCGACCGAAACGTGCCGTCCCCTTTAGAAAGATTCTTGTTTCCAGTCCCTGACGGTCAGGAATAATGGAAGTACCCGAAATTTCCACTGTTCCGTTTGATGGGTAATGCTATTTACTGTGGTTTGTGTATTTCCCTGTCAGCAGACAAAGCTGGACATGGCCCCAAGTTATCACGGGGGAAGGAGGAGGCGGTGATTGACAGAGTTAAGAGTCACTGAAGTAAACATTTTACAGGTTACGATATGTGACGCATTACGATTGGGTGCATTTGAGCATATGAGTTTCTCAGCCACAAAAGCTTTTGCAATGAACTGCCAAAATGTGTTAGAGTCAACGCGCATCAGGCATGAACACACTACCGGGTACTTCAGAGACTCGTGAATTTTTGCGTTCGACAAAGAGGTAAATGCCGTCTACTTTTATTCATCAGCAGAAATATTGGAATCAGTCGCTAGTAGCAGAGGAGAATTTGTTTACGAGAAAGCTGGATAAAAAAGGAGGCAAGTGCAATTGTCTGCAACGAGTATTCGTGCTTCCAGCTTACAACGCTGTACGTAAACTATACTTATACAAATTAATTAGCTTTTCTGTTTTAACATTACTAGTAAATGTCAAAGGTTTTGACAGGAAGTTTGAAGGCATTAGTTTTTAACTTGCGAATCTACTGAAACTGGCGCCGTCACGCAACGTGTCAACAAATCTTTCAAGTAGTTAAAAGAGGGAACCTCAAATTGCTAATCGTAAATCTTTGTCATTAAGTTATATCTGTCCGATATAAGTTTGAAGGCATGACACCTTGCAATATAGCTGGTACAACTCGCTCAATACAAACGTCAGAAAGGAAGGCGACTTCTCCTTACCTTGTAAGTTAATCGCACCGAGAAAACAAGTCGAAATTCGCCAAATGACAACGACCGAGAAGAGTAATGTCAGTCACACGCGAACACTCATTCTCATTCCCAGAGAAAACTCTTGGCTCTCGTATACAAAGAAAGCCAGGCATCAGGGGCACCCAACGACCAATTTGTTGTAAAATGTATTATTATACCCCAGTTAATGAAAATAAATGTTATTAAGGCATTTTCGGGTGTTTTTCAGTGTTGCTGGGAAAACACTATCTGTTCCTTTTTCCCAGCAAGACACACAAGAAATTTTCCAGCCAGCTAGATAAAATTGATTGGTTTCCCAGCCAGCTGATCAAATTTATTTCCCAGCCAGGAATTCCGCGCGCTTTCAAATCCCTCGATCCAAAACGACCCAACAAAAGTGACAAAAGAGGTTTTTTTCCGCAAGCGCAATCACTCTGACCAGCCGTCGTATGTTTGTGACTACTCTCTTGGAGAGGGAAGGGGCGCTTTTTTTTTTTTTTTAGTCGTCCTCAGTCTTCAGAGTTTCTACAGCCAGCCAGGTTGAAATGCTAGAAAAAGTCAGTAATTCCCAGGCAAAACCCCTATCAGTAACAAAATTTCCCAGCCAGCTCATCGAAACACCTGTATTTTTGCCAGCCAGCAAGATTCCTCTGGGGAACAGATAATGTGAGGAACAGATTCGTTGGGTGCCCCTGAGGCATATCGCCGATGCTAACAAAGTGCAGAGAAATACCACAATAAATCTATTATTCCAAATTGCCGTTTTAGATATATCCTTTTATTTTTTCCCCTTAGAGTTGTTGAACAACTGTGAATTGAACTCGAAACAAACGAGTTTTTGAATGAAAGCGATGGCATAATTTACTTCGGTGCTGCAAGTGCTGTGGCGGTCGAAATCTGTTGTCTGTCTTTACCTGTTATCAACACGCACTTAACCGACCGCTAAATAATCCTCCCTCAAACCAACTAAAGCCGTAGTTATT
>JALIRR010009056.1:15000-16908 GCA_023091755.1 Montipora sp. Colony 1 RG-2022 | reverse complement strand
TACAATTTTATGCCTTTCAACGATTGTAAACGCATGTTTTTTCGTACATTTTGAGGGAGTAAATAACTGATTTCGACAATCAAGCAATGGGGCACTGCGTAATTTTTTCGGGCAAACAGGGCGCCGCCCCCCCAAGTCGGATCGTGCCCGTACGCCTATGAGCCTCTCAAACACAAAAACAACTAAAAATTTGTGTATGATGGGTTCTTACCTCTGTTGGGGGAATGTTTTCTAGCCCCCGATTCTTTTTTGTGAACAGTTCTCATCGAGCAGTGTTCACATCGGTAGCAAGGCTGGTCCTGTCATAAAGTATATCCACAAAGCGCTGAAGGACATCAAACACGGGAGTGTTGATCTCAACTGGAAGGAAGGGGCTATCGTTCACAAAACGGAAAGCCTCTGTGGCTTCAGGGTACGCTTTCCAGGCCTCCCTCGCAGATTTCTTTCCTTTCCCCAGGAATGCTGATGTAGTGTCGCAACCGGTAAATGCGTGGAAAAATGGAAGCGCACGGCATTTCTGCTTTCCCAAATGCTCACAAATGGTGTTAAAAGAAAGCAGCTGAAAATTTTTTCCCATCCCAAAGGCGACCCAAAAGCTCAATCCAGACCAAATTGAAGACAACGTGCGGAAGTGCGCAATTAGAATAACAAGAACATATGTCAACAGTGCGAACAAAGACACTTCTTCCCCTCTTATCCAAAGCATCTCTAACGTTTACAAGAATCTCCGTGTAGCTTCTTCATGGTTGCAGCTTTCTTCGAGAAATACCTGCCAGTTCTGAGGTAACTTGACATGCCCAGCTACCTTTCGTCTCACGCCTTTTCCTCTCTTCTCAAGGGCAGATTCTTTCAGACTTGCCACTCGGTATTCATCCCACACAACGTCAACTCGTTTGGTACTCTTCAAGTGGTTTTCCAGGAAAGGTAAGAACTTGGAATCTGCATATTCAGAAAACGTAGTGACAGATGAAACTGGAAGCGCATGCACAATAGCTGCTCCATCAAAAACTTTGACATCTTAAGACCCGAATCGGAGATTGCCAAACTCTGACAAAGAAGGTGGATACGGCTGATTTTCATGCTTGAAGAACTCTTCAAGATCTCCTTCGCGCTGTTGGCTGGCAATATACAAACAACTGAAGAGGTAACGGTCACTTGTTACCGCTGTCAACTTTAAGGACGCTTTGCAGATTTGCTTCGGCTGCTGGCGCTTGAACAGTGGCAAGGTATTCTTTGAAATCGTATCGTGAATCGATACAGTCCTTTCATCAATGACGTCTTTTACGAATTTCTTGCACTGGCGTAATCCAAGTTCCTGGACTCTATGCCCATTATCCACGACTGAGACATCTGCGCAATTGCGTGTGTCAAGGGCAAGTAATTCAGGGCAGTCATCCTTAAAAGGGTTTCCCATTTCTGAAATTGTACTTACAAGTTGCTTGACATGACTTTGAAAGGTTTTCTGTGTAGAAAGTCCTTGTTCGTGGTGTTTGTTCTTTTCATCAACATTTGTTTCCCTTTCAACTGACTTTCGAACTCTTGCAACACTCGAGCACTTTCTGGTCCGGCCACCATCCATCTTCTAAATGCGACAGGACTTTCCGTTAGTCCTACAGCTCCACCTGATCCCTTCACCCTTGCGTTATTTTGCTCGTGTGCCTGGGCGATTGGGATGCTTGAAAAACTGCTTGATGACTTCGAAATGACCCAGCATTCTCTGAGGCTTTGTTGAACGGGGCCTGGTAAGCACTTCATATCTCTTATGTGAATAGGTAGCCACCTCGCGTAATTAGTGTGATCAAGAGCAAAGGACCAAGGAGCAAGAGATTCCAAGGCTTCTACGTACAGAGGAGTTGTTTTCACGATGTGCTTTCACGAATGACAGTACTTTGAGTTCCATTTGCATGA
>JALIRR010009055.1:10000-15000 GCA_023091755.1 Montipora sp. Colony 1 RG-2022 | reverse complement strand
AAATGAAATGAGCCGTGATAAAGGATTAATATCATGGGCAAAGGAGTGTTCGTTTGTTTTTGTGGATTCCCATGACAATATGACGATTGAAGGTTAATTCCAGTCTTTTTTTGTCTCCAAACACCGCCTCTCACGCAAGATTAGGGTTGTGCTGCAGTTTCTAAATTCAGTTCCAAGTCCACAAGGTATACAGTGTATTCAAATCGAAAACTGCCGATCGAGTTACGAGACGATCATCATGTCCCATGTATTTAAGGTAAGCTGGTGTATAACGAAATAACATTCTCTTATCTAGTCGCTGGTTCTTTTACCAATCTACAGCAATGTAGATTTTGACAAACGAAGCTACGTATGTCAAAACCCGTAACCTCAAATTTTCTTCAAATCCCTTGAAGTTCATGTTACATGTCATTTCTAGGCGAATGTTAATCATTAATGTTTTGGCACGGCGAAAGTTAAGGAGTATTTCTGGGCAAAGACACATTGACCTAGCTAAAAATTACCCCATTTACACTCAATGATTTTTTTTTTGTCTTTCTGAACGAGAAGAATAGTGACCACCATATACATCTCAAGGTGTAAATACCCTAGAAATTCGTTTGTGATGTACAATGCAAATTTTTATTCCGCGATTGGTTTACAAGTTGAAATATTGGTGGGCACTTATTTATTTTAGGGTCCACTAGGATAGAACGTTCGGCTGTTCTCTCTGTCTCTTTTATAAATCCTGAATAACGTTCGTGTACTTGTAGTCTCCTTCCCTGCCGTTATTGGGGCTTCACGCGACGCTCTCCCCACCAAGGTTCTTTGTGGGAGCGTTGCGTGACATCCAAAAACCGTTGCGAACGAGACTAGTGTTCTTGGGGATCATGCTTCAGATTTGAGGGAAAAGCATTTACACGAAAAGCGCTGGTGATGTCTACCCCACACAGTAAATATGTGATTGTCTTGGAGCAATAATCATCCAGTCGCGAAGTTCTAACTGTCAGTCGTCAATAGCCTACTGCAGCCATCATTGTTCCCCCGTCTAAAATTGATTTGCTCACGGTGAAATCCCATCCCTTAATAAAGACAGTCAGCAGGCCTTTAAAATGGGCTAAGCTCGAGGTCATAAAAAGAATCGTTTTATCGGAACAAAGACACAAAAAGTGCCACGACATAATCCCAAATTTCCGGCAGTACTTTATGTTATACCTTCCCACTTAAAAGCACGGCAAGAGCATGTTAGCTATCCAACTTCATGGTACTCTAGATAGTACGATTTTGTGGATGGTTTTCAAGGCATTTGCGTTAATTAACATCACGACCAGTCTAATAATTTCTTCTCTAGTTGTGTGTAGTCCAATATGACATATTTCAATTAATTGCCGATAATCACTATTGAATAACAGTATTTTGCCCGGAAAAAAAATTGGAAAAACCGAATGCCTCCCACAGCTTCGTTTTGAAAATACTCGATGTTGAAGTTTTGTTTGTAGAAATGGTTACTTATCTATTTGTTAGTTTATTTCATTTACGAAATATTCACTTTCAAGTTGAGCAAGGATTTTAATTTGGCGGACGGTACTGTGAACGTGCGAAATCCTCAATTTAATTAGGTCAATTTTGTTTACTCCTAGCTCTTCTCATCGATTGTTCTGCTGTTCCTATTTTCAAGCAAGTCTCATGGACTTACGGTAAGTTATCTGACTGTTTGACTGAGTTGTTGAGGAATTCATAGTTAAGGAATTTGCGGTAGCCTAACAGGTACACGCCTAACAGGAAACTCAAATAGTAGATAAACCTCAACTTTAATAGCCCTTATTCACGATAGCCGCCATGTTGGTTTTCAAATTGCCATGTGTTATGGTGGGGGGGGCAAACATTGGAATAAAGGCAAATTGCTGAAAATCGGCTCGTCGAAATATTGAGTTAACATTGCTAAAAGTACATTTTAGAATTTAGACTCTGATTAAGGCCCGGGTTAAACGCCGTACCTCACATGAGCCGAACTCAATTCAACTAATTTACATGAACTAAGTTCATGTAAAGTACGGCATTTGACCCAATTAAGTTCGACTGGTTTTATTTGGATCGGCTGAGGCGTTCTTCACGGCCACTCCAGGCGGGAATAACGGCTGAAGATCGCCTTTGGGTCAAACGCCGATCTTCACATGAGCCGAACCAAATGCATAATCATGTTTATGTATGAGACAGTCTCGATCTCGGTTTTGCTATTTATTTTCGTGGTCAGTTAAAGTTCGGCTGAATTAAGTTCGACGTTAGTTTGGGTCGACCTAAAGTGTAATTAGGTTCGGCTCATGTGACGGCGTTTAACCCGGGCCTAACTACCTTTTATAATAGTTTTATATCTTTTGATTGTCTTCAACATTTTGACTTCCTTACTTTGTTATCTGCTCATTTTTCAGTAAAAAAACATCGAGGTAACTTGTGTAAGCATTCTTTTTTACTACTTAGGTGATTTAATGAACATTTAATGAACGTGAAACAAATCATCTGTGTGGCTAAGATGTTCGTGATAATCTCTCGAACTTGTGTTGTTTGCCCCCTCAGAAATGTGTAGCTAATTTGCATGATAAAGGCAAGTCCAACATGTCGGCTATCGTGAATAAGATCTATTAAGCAGTTTAGTTTTAACCGATATCTGAATTGGACATGTTTCATGCGATTTACCGCTTACCTGTTAACTGTTTCATGGTTATACCGATCAAGGAAAGTTAAGAAAACTCGCCATAGAAGTAACTTTATGATCGATGTTATAATATTGTTAATCATTTCAGTTTTGTTAGTTTATACGGATTTCATAAGTTATTGACGACCAGTGGCCGCATGCACATATGGTATAATGATTGTTTAAAGTTTATATCAGTTATTCCCGCTTCGCTCGTTTTAATTGTTTCGTTTATTACCAATTGATTTAGTTAATTAGAATACATTGTTCTAGTCGTGTACTTTCAAGAAAATCCTTGTAAAACCTTCTCAGTCATAGTTTTTCATACAGCTTTACCGATGACATACGACATCAGCTATGGACAGCAAGAATATTCCCTAGCTGTAGTACCTCATTTACCACAATCTTTCGAACGTAAGAAACCGGCTAATATTCTTTCGCCTTGTGTGGGCCTGACTGTTTCCATATTCAGGTCAATTAGGGCTTAAGCCCAGATAGTTTTCGTTGGTTTACAAATTTTCCTTTTGAGAGTCAATTTTGTCTTTTACCTTATCAAGTGGAGTGTACACCATTTATGAGTCAATGAGTAAATGAGTCATGAGTCACGAGTCATGAGTCATGAGTCAATGAGTCAATGAGTTAGTGCTTTTGCAGCAGCAGTTAACCAAACCATAAAATGACAGCTAAAATTTCAGAGAGTGCTTAGGCCTAATCACTGAAACGAGGGCTTAGGCTTAATCAATAAATTACTGCTATATTGACTGTGAGTCTCATTGACTCATGACTCATGACTCATTGATTTATTGACTCATAAAACATGGGACCTCTATCAAGTGTTACTCAACCAACTCCACCATTCAGTATACTTGTAACAAAAATAAAACAATAATTTCTGCTCATTTTAAACCGACTTTTTTTTCTATTTTTATGTATACTTTCTTCCCTGAGCTTGCGCCTTTCTTATTTCATTTTGTTCCACTTTCATAGTTTAACACGGACAACTGTAACAATGGTACGGGTTGCTTTTTTTCTCCCGACTCCTGTACTACCAGTGAAGACTGCGATATTTTGATCACCTTTAATGCTACCAATTCCACGGTCTTGTTCGAGCTGAGCGGCAAGGGAGAATGGGCGGCAGTGGGATTTAGCGATAATCGACTCATGGTGAGCTTAACGTTTTCAAATCATAATACACATGATCATGTTTACAGTTTACGAAAAGGCACAGACAATGTAATAGACAAGTTAGAGTCAGGGAAAAGTATCCCTGGCTAAATAGCTGTCTTTCTATTGGTGTTTCCGTTACTTTGTCTGTGTGTTTCTCTAATGGTCGGTATTTGATAATAATAGTGATGATGATGATGATGATGGTGATAAGGATCTTGCGTTGAAATGCATATAGCCCCGTTTCTATGTCAGGAAAACAATCGAATTCGCTCTGCAACCGATCATGCAATTGAGCAAGACACTGTCAGATTTCATCTCCTAAGATAAGGTGAAGTGGGGGGTGGTCTTTTAGTTCTCACAAATTAACTTTCCCTTCTTTAATTTAACCTAAAGCCTTTCCAGAGTCTCGCCATTTGCACATGCATCACTTTGTTCGAAGTTACATTTTAAAGATCCTGTTTCTTTGTCTTACTGGACCTTCCAGTATGAGTCCAGCATTTCAGCAACAATCAGTCTGCTTATGTCTTTCTGTGTGTCATGAATGGATGGATCCAGGGCAACGAAGGTGTTGAACTCATCATACGTGGTTGTTTTTTTTCTCTCTCTAGGCCGATACAGATTTACTGATGTGCGTTAACGTTAATGGCGATAGTTCACAAAGCGGCCATTATTATGCAAGTTCACGCGAAACACCACAACAAACAACTCCGGTGAGTGCTGTACATGATGTCCCTTTTCTTTGCAACTGCAGTCCCTGAGTTGCAAATTACTTGATGATAATTCTAACTAATATTAAAATTGGTCACTTCCACAATTTTCATTTATAACATGCTACCGTTATTCGATCCTCAGACTAGTAGTATATATATACACTAGTACACTTATAATTTTAAATAATTGCTTTCGGGTCGTGTCATGCAGTAGTTGCATCTTGATGGTTCTTTTAAGCTTATCTTGACTTTTTTGCTTCAGACTCCATCAGCTGTAACGGTTATCGAACAGGAATTCGAGAATGGTAGGATGAAATGCAGGTATCAATTACTCAAACGTTTTCAAATGGCGTTGGTAGATAGATAGGTAGATAGGTAGATAGATAGGTAGATAGGTAGATAGATAGAGAGATATATAGAGAGATAGATAGGTAGGTAGGTAGGTATAGGTA
>JALIRR010009055.1:0-2500 GCA_023091755.1 Montipora sp. Colony 1 RG-2022 | reverse complement strand
CCCCGCCCCCCATTACAATGTTGATTTTTCAACGTCTCCGAAATCAAGATTAGTTTATCAATGGCTCGCCTGTTTCAACATTGCCTGGGGGGAAGGGGGGCGCGAAAAAGGCAGCGAAAGAAAAACGCGCGTTGCTCATATAACGATGGAAGCATGTACAGTAAATTCGCTACTTTTCGCTCAAAATTTGACAAGTGTCCCAAAGTTTATTTTCACCCGGATTGTAGCAGCACTTCACGACTTTCGACAGTTTTTACGCACACGACTCATGAACGTCTGTCTTAATAATGTGTTAGTCAGTCTGTGTTAGATTTTACTGACATTAGTCGCCGGGTGAAGTCATGGCGCGAGCTAGCAGCATTCGAAAATCGTAAGCAAAAATCCTGCAGTCAAAATAGCCTTTAAATGGCTGCAGAAACGTAATGTGTAGAAACGGCGGACTTATATCTTTGCATCCTGTTTATGATAGAATTTCACGGTGCTTATTAACCCACTTTTCTTATTAACAGGCGGAGGTGGAATCGCCCAGCATACTACAACACCGCTGTCATCAGATGACAGGTTAAGGGTGATTGAAGCCGTTCAAGTAACTAGTGATTCACCGCCACCCTCAAAAAACTTAATCCTTGTTCACGGTAACTTGTCAAGTAGTATTTATCTCACAAACGAAGGAGAGGGTACCCCCTACGTTTCCCGAGAGAGAAACCACTGCGAGCAATCATTAGTTTCCTTGAGCGGGCCGCCGTCTAGCGCCAAGGACGTATAAATTAAATTTGAACCGGTAAGACGAGTTAGTAAACTTGTTTTGGCGCTTGTGCGTGCGTTCAGCTACGTAACTGCTGCTTTTGAGCGAGCCTGTTGTGTAGAGATTTCCCGCGAAATAAGACGAAGTGATGTAAAATACATCATGACGTGGGGTGTGATGTACTTCGCACATGCTCGATGGAAAATCAAACGGTTACTCCCAGTGTTTCTCTCTCGGGAAGCGAAGGAGAAACCAACTGCTCGCTGGGTAAGGAGAGGGTGGCTCATAAGATACATTGTCCTTAAGGGGGGTGGCTCTTAACTACCAAACTGTTGCTATGGACCCCTTCAAATAGTCATTTCTCGAATTCCTTCAACTCTACAGTTATCCTTTGTTGCCAAGTGTGCTCTATTTAACATTCCTTTGTCTGGTTCGGCTCACAACCATATTTGGTAAATCACGTGACCTAAATAGAAAATGCCTAAAACTTCAGCGAGTTAATTATGTTTTCCACAATTTTTAATGCAACAGTATGATAACATTCTAACACAAAATCTGTAGCATGGATTTTAAAGGAAATTATTTATCAACAAAATTATGGCGTCATAAGGCTCTCCTTTGATGCACTTTTCAAAATATGAGTTCTATTTTTTGTCCAAATAGAAATTCCATGCTGCAGTTTACTAAAAATGATGGGACGGTTCTCATCCGGTGAAAAATCCGCCTCTTCCTGTCGTTTTCTGAGAGCCTTTCCATATTTTTCACTGACACGCACGGCAGAGGACTGGAACTAGTTGCACATGCGCTTTGTGATTGAATTGATGTCAATTTTTCATTAAAAGTTACTTCATAGAACCATCCATGCAACCTCTTTGCAGGGCTCTTTGACTGGAAAGCTTCTTCAGCAACCATTCTCTTTCTGTAGTTAAGTGCCACCCCCTTAAATATTTCGTTCTTGAAAAACAGCAGGACAAACCAGACACTTCAATTAAATTAGTTCTCGCATGAAACTATTGGACGTCCTTTTTTAAATGCTTTTCATTTCACAATCACTTTCCCTTTGATGTAGTCTTCTTGTTTGTTGTGGAGCTTGCACTACTGAGTTCTGGTCTGAATTTAGGTCATTCCTAACGGGTATATTTCTCAAGGAGCCTGTGCTGACCTTTCCGTTTTGAAGTAAAGGGAGACTTAACGTGATGCTGATAGGGTCCCATTTCATTCTGGTATTATAGCGCGGACGCGAAAATAGGCCTTATATAAGCACTGCTTTAAAAGAAGATGTTGACAAAATCGACCGCGGTCGTAGACACTAGTACTCTTATAATGATAGAAAACCGCATTTTGCTCCTCCGAAATGCCTCACACCAGAAAATTCGATTTTCCTTTTACTCGCAAAGCCAAGAAGATTCTTAAGTCTTAAAAAGATCATGTGACTTTCATATATGCTGTATGCCGTGCACCCGTAGCTTAGTCGGTTGAGCACCAAGCTGTCATGCGGGAGCTCCTGGGTTCGACTCCGACCGGACCAACACTCAGGGTCTTAAAATAACTGAGGAGAAAGTGCTGCCTTTGTATTTACACCCGCAAATGGTTTGACTTTCAAGTCTTCTCAGATAAGGACTATAAACCGTAGGCCCCGTTTCACAACCCTTCACTGTTCACAACCCAGTGGGACGTAAAAGAACCCACTCACTATTCGTAAAGAGTAGGGCATGGAGCTCCCGGTGTTATGGTCAGGCTTAATTTCATTCATTC
>JALIRR010009054.1:0-2500 GCA_023091755.1 Montipora sp. Colony 1 RG-2022 | reverse complement strand
TCACAATGCTGACAAGCACAATGCCAACAAACACAAAAGCAAAAGAAGTGTTTAATAAATATGAAGATTTTTTCTATCTGAATGTTTTTGGGTCAGAGTAAAGCGATATATTAGTTGCGGTTCCACTAGACCTTTTGCCCACGGGAAAGTGAGACTTTACCCATGGGAAGTCTGTGTTTTGTGTGTAACCTCTATTCCCACGGTGAAACTGCCCATGGGGAATCACTATGGATACATCAAAAAGAACAAAAGAATTACCCATTACGTTCCCCGAACCAAGTCGTAGGGTTTAGTCTTGGTTTATCTAACCACAAGAGTAGTTCAACCAATCGGGTGGAAGAAAAAATTAATTCCGGAAACCGCAGCACATGCTGGGCACATTTTTGTGGTGTTGCACTGAAATTGCGGCAAATATCCTGGCACGTACCAAATTCATTACACGTGGTATCAAACATGGCCAAATTTCGATGTTCAAAGTGAGTATATTTTACTTGTCTTTGCTCTAAATACCCATTAATTAGATTTCTTTTAGTGCGGCAAAGCTTTGTAATGTTTTTTTTTTTTTTTTTTTTTTCACAGCAACTTTAGACCAGACGGTTCTGAACGAGATACGCCGTTCTACAATGGTTTTTTATTCCAAAGAAATCGGGAGCAAGATTCGTCAACACCATACGCTCCATATCCATTTTATTCAAGTTTGCCTGGAAATCAAACAATCCCTCTGCAGTTCACGCCACAAGCGGCTCCACGTTCTTTTATGTAACCGGAGGACTAAACCTGACCGGAAACCCAAACCGATCCCAGCCCAAGGCAATTACCCACAGGGTTACCTCGGGCAGAAGGCGAGTGTAACCGCAACTATTGTTTAAAAATCTCCGTGATAAAGGAGCTATGTCACACAAATGACATAATTTCATGACACTCAAAATTCGCAAAAAGCATGAGTAATTTAAATAATCTTCGCACTAGTAAGTCTTAGCAATAAATTGGATTAACCAGAAATTCAAAGAAATATTGTTGGCTTCCCAAATAAACTTCAGTTTACACTATAATGACAAAACAGATCTTTTTCTGAGAGAAAAAAATTCCTGTCTCCTCGCGTATCACATTTCAACTCACGAATGCAAATTTGTTAAGCTCGAATATTACACAACATGATAAATTCAAAAAAGGCCACCTTTTCCAGCAAAAATTTTATTGAAACAAACAACATATTTGCTATTAGAGGCAAAAACTCTTCCTAGGAGTAACTGCAGAATACCCTACCATTTTGAAGCTGCACCTCTGAAGTGGCTGAGTATAATTTGAAGTATATTTTGACGTTGATACGCGGATACGCAGTCGAAAATACCACTCCTCGCCAAGTAAATATCTAAGTATGTTGTGCAGTTACTCAAGGAAACGCTTAGGCTTAATCAGTAAGCGAGTGATATACTCTTCACATGATCGCGTAAAAGTTAGTTAACCGAACCGTAAAATGAAAGCTAGAATTAGAAAAAAAGAGTGCTTAGGCCTAATCACTGAGGCAAGCGCTTAGGCTTAATCAGTAAGCGAGTGATATACTCTTCAAATGATCGCGTTATAAGTGTAGTTAACCGAACTGTAAAATGAAAGCTAGAATATAAAAAAAAGAGTGCTTAGGCCTAATCAATGAACCAAGCACGTAGGCTTAATCATTGAACGAGTGATATACTTTTCAAATGATCGCGTAAAAAGTGTAGTTAACCGAACTATAAAATGAAAGCTAGAATTAGAAAAAAAGAGTGCTTAGGCCTAATCAATGAACCAAGCACGTAGGCTTAATCATTGAACGAGTGATATACTCTTCAAATGATCGCGTAAAAAGTGAAGTTAACCGAACCGTAAAATGAAAGCTAGAATTAGAAAAACGGAGTGCTTAGGCCTAATCACTGAACCAAGCGCTTAGGCTTAATCAGTAAACGAGTGATATACTCTTCACCTGATGGTGTAAAAAGTGGAGTTAACCGAACCGTAAAATGAAAGCTAAAATTGTTTAAGATTGCATAGGACTAATCACTGAACCCCGGCTTAATCAGTAAACGCGGCTATTTCTTTAACATGTTCTCGCATACGAGAAATACGTAGACACCAAGGAGATTGATCGCGCTTTTAATCAATTAACTGATCTTACACGGAGGGGTAACAAATATATAAGGAACGTATTAATTAGAAGGATAGCAAGGAGTCTCCAGTGAAAAAGTTTTAAATAGTTAGGAACTAACGTTTCGGATTATGTCAGGATACTATGACGAAAATCGCATCTTTCCTATCTAAGCCATTTTGAAACATAAACAAGTAGTCTGCGTGAGAAGAAAAACGCTGTTTACTTTTTTCAAATATCTCTTTTCGTTCCAGAGATATTCGAGCTTTTAAAATATGCAAATTAGCCAAGTGATGACGTCATACACTCAACCAAATTTTGTTCAAATCTGATAAAAAGAGATATCTCAGCCAATTTGTATCGGAAATTTTTGATTTT
>JALIRR010009053.1:0-16910 GCA_023091755.1 Montipora sp. Colony 1 RG-2022 | reverse complement strand
ATAGGAACACGATTAGAGCGGTTTTCAATTGAGTGTCGAAAGTAATTAGCGAATTGCCTTGGTTTATGATTACTTCACTCAGTGATTGGTTTGTCTTCGCCCTTTTTGATTGGGCAAAGTAATTACTTTGGTTTTGGTTTTACGACACTTGATTGAAACTCGCTCTAATATGATGACCCACCTAGCGACTGGATAGAGGCGATGGGTACACTGGAGTCAAGTTTACCTTTTTTGCTACCGGAGCCACCAAGAGAATCTCGAAGTAACAGGAGTCCATGACTAGAAGAACGCAACTTCATTGCATTTGTGGAAGGGCGTTTTTATAGACCAAGTTATTTTTAGATCGATTTTCCCACGAAACCGGAGCTTTCCAGCTAATTACAAGTCTTACGTGAGAAACCCCCCCCCCCCCGGGAGGGGGTACTTCCTTATATGGGCTATATAGGTATGTGCGGCCCCAAAGGGTATGGTTTTTCAGCCGTTTTGGTTATAAATAGGGTATCGATTTTGGCCAATTTTCCGCCATTTTGGTCATAAATAGGGTATCCATTTTTGCACTCTAGTCTTGAATTCGTTTTTTATTTAGAAGCTACTTCTTATAATTAATCATGTAACCTACCTAATAAAAGCAGATAAACATTGCCTTTAACATTGATCTGAACTAGGGAAATAATTATTAGGCAGGTCTGCACCAGGGTATTGATCTAAGGGGTCAGGTCATAAATTGGGTATCAAATTTTTGATCAGGTCATAAATAGGGTAGGGAAAATCGCAGATTTTTGTCATAAATAGGGTAAGGGTTTTGGGAAGCGGGCCGCACACCTCTACTCAATTTTTCTGGGAGTACCCCCCCCCACCCCCGCCCTCCCGGGGAGAAACTATTACCTAGTTTGGAGTTGTAGGCTCCAGGTTCAGTGCTTCCGGAAAGTGATCAATCCTCATGTATATGGCATGCCACCGGCATGTAAAATAATTAGCGAAAAAACATTATTATGAACAAACGATACTGTTGATCACATATCACAGATCAATGCAACATCGTTCCGTCTTCTATAGGGGGAAGTGTAAATCGCCGCTTCTACGCCGCAATAATGACCCTGAAAACGACAATGAACTGGGAATAGTGACACCATCCATGACGAACTTTGGCGAAGAACTCAGCGACGAGGAGATCATCTATGAGAGAAAACCTAAAGGTCTTAACAAGACAACAACGGGTTCAAAACCTGGTGATAGCGCTCCCTCGGAACAGGCCGTACGATTTGAAAACAGCTCTAAGCATGCTCCAAACATTTGGACAATGACAGACACACCCAGATCTACTCCTCTAATGACCCTACCCATTGCAACGGATCGAAAAAATGCCGATCAGTTTTGGATGGAGGACGAAACTTCGGAAATGGAACATTTGTTATCTCCATCGGGCAGCTCACTTTCGTCTGAAATGTCTTTCGAACCGAAGGACACAGCGCCTTCCGCTGCCCCCACCTTGGTCACACCCTTCGCCGCCATGGAATCCAAACCACAGTCCCAAATCAAAGATGACTCGTCAACCTCTGCCGAGGACTGTTCACTTTCGACTTCTACACCCTCTGCCAGCTTTTCCAATGTGCCTGAAAACGTAAAAAGTGCTGTTGCTACAGAGAGCGGAATCACCAGTGCGGCAAACGAATCGAGTAAAAAGCCTGTATCGCCTGTGACGGATATCGTTATTACCATTCCAGATGAGGGAGATTTAGCGGAGGTGGTTACATCTGCAAACGAACGCGGGTCGACTCGAGCAGCTATCTGCCCATCTCGAAACTACAGAAACCAGGAAGACGTAAAGAAGGGCCAAGGTAATGGAGATACGAAAACGGAACAATCTGGCAAAGGACTGAAACTGGATACACAACCAGATAAACCTGCTGACATCGTTATTAACATTAAAGATGATGAAGATAAAGGGCTGAACCAGGAACAACTGACGGGTGAGACGAATGATGTTGTAATCAACATTGGAGATAACGAAGAATCAAGGCAAGAGCTCGCACGTGGAAACAACAAAGGACTGAAGCAGGGACCATTTTCCGGTAAGTTGATTCTATGCTATTTTTCAGTGGTTAGGTGTGCCTTGGGTATCAGAATTCCTTTTGGTATTGAAGGACGCACTTTACATTGGTTCAGAGTAGTTATTCTAGGTGTTTTCTCGTGGCTACAGAACCCTACTGCAACCTCACTCCAAGCAGACATTAGAGCTTAGAGCTAATAATTTTTTTGGTTTATTTTGTCATGTTTATAGCTTCGTGATGCTGATTTCACTGTTTACATGGCTTTGTATTCAACATATCAGTAGTATAAAGAACTGTATATTTGAAGTGCGTTCGATTATAGACGAAAGATAGAAGTGCTCCTCGCACGTATCTGGACAATTTAACAATTGTTTCTTATAAACACCTGCAAAATTCGGGTGGTTTCAACGAGATTTGAGCCTATGACCTCTTCGATACCGGTTCAATGCTCTACCAGCTTAGTTATCAAGCCACTCAGTTGAGAGCGGGGGCCCGTTTCTCGAAAACTTTCCGGACCCGAAAAGCCATCGGTGAAATTGCCAACCACTTGTTTTGGAAACAGAGTTAACTGAATAGAGTGCAATGTGAAGTGCCAGATTTCAATCCCATTCAATCTATTCAGTTAACTCTGTTTAAATTGCCAAACGTTTGTATAAACGTAACTTGTTTGTTTTGGAAAGCCGATCTTTTAACATGCTTTCAAGGTACCAAAAAGAAAATTAACTGTGAAGTTTGACGAATTTTAAAATGCTCTCCGTTCCTGAGTTACAAAAGGAATTGTGACACCCGAAAATGGCCCGTAAAGTTTCGGGACTTTCGAGAAACGGCCCCCAGGTCAGTTTGTTGAGCTCATGTGCTCCCGTGAAATTTTGTATCGAATATTTTGCTAGTATTCAGTAACTTTTTCCACAATCTGTATATACCACACCAAAGCGCGCATGGACTCCTTTATGAAATATGAAAGAAGGAAAGACGTCTGCCCCCTTAATTGTTTGGTATTTTTGTATTTTTAAAAAAAATTAGTTGAACAATCTTAAGCTTCTTTTAACAATAGTTTAAATGTCGATGTTTATTTATACGTTTTGTATTGTTTTCTTAGTCTTTTTTCAACGCTGCCTTTCTCAACTCTTTGAATCTGCCCCTGCCAAAGTACTAAATGAACTGGTGTTAGATATTGCTGCATATTTTGACTTTTATAGGTGAGCTTCGAATTCCAGTATCAACCCGTCCTTCTTCACCGAACCCCATGTCAATTCTTAGAGAGAAGGGCAATGTGTCAGCAAAGGTAAATTTCTTGTAGCAAAATCAATAAATTTAAATCAGAAGTTCTTTCTCTTAGTCTACAGCGATGCACGTTGATTGACAAAGTTGGTAACTTAACATCAGTTTGCTCGAGTTTTAATTCAAGTTGAGCGGTTTCTTGCTCATGGCGTGCTCTCTATATATACATTTCAAGTACTTTTCCGTGCTCCGCTAGCCGGCGTCTCCATCACACAAATAGGGAGCTTACGAACGAGGACGACGACGGCTACGAGAACTTCATTTAAAAATACAAGTTCGCGCTATTCATATCACTACGAAACTATTTCATGTCGTTTTGCGTTAAAAATGTGTTGTAACTGTCGAGGAATTAAACTGGTATGTTTGGGTTGGAAGCGTAGAGAGAGAACTGAAAATTCCTCGCCATGTGCTAACGTCCTCCAAAGAACCTTGAATTTGGTCATTTAGGAGCTGACGGCAAAGAAATGTACCAAAATGTAAAACGCACGTGCAGAGCGTGCAGAGCCATTGTTTTTGCTCACAAAACCTATTGTTTTGTAGCGTCGTCGTTGCTGTCGGCGTCGTCGGTTCGTATGCTCTCTTATGTAAAGAACTCCGCTTTGGTTTTGTTCTTCCAACACTCAATCGATCTTTTATTTCTCAGTCATTCTGCCAAGACACGAAGGATTCAAAACATGTACGTGTATCCATAAACGAAGTTCAGAAAGCGGAAACGGTGTACCCAACGGGAAATTCTGCCGTCGAAAAGCAGCAAGATTACGAAGTCAAAGGAATGGAACAAACTAAACAAGCAATGGAGAAGAAACCACTTTCTGGCGAATCTACTGACATCGTGATTAACATTCTGGATGAGGAGGAATCGAGGCAGGAGCTTGCGTCTGAAAACGAAGGATGGATAGGGACAAAGAACTACACAAATAGAAATTCCCATGTGGAAAGGCAGAAAGATCTTGTGGCAGGCAAAAGTTCTGGATTGATGGAAACTGAACGAGCTCACCAGGGACTGGAAAGGGAACCATTTGAAGGTGAGTTGATTCACTGCGATTTAAAAGCGGTTGCCATTCAGACAGAGTTTCTTGAATGTCTCACTGGGGATGTAAAATTGGGCAATGCTACATTTGCCTTTGGCCCCTGTGTTTGCGCTTGCGCGAAAAAGAAGGGATTGAGTACAAGAACGACCGAATGAATGAATGAATGAATGAATGAAGGAATGAATGAAGGAAGGAAGAAAGGAATGAAGGAAGGAATGGATGGACGAATGGTGCGATCAAATAAAAGTGATAAAATGTGACAATCCTTATGGTGTTATCACATCCGCTTTCTCCAATTGCGCAATGGCAGTGGCGAATCGACTGTTTTACGTTATTTTTGTTTCTTGGCTATGGACATATACCGTTTTACTTTTCATAAAAAAGGGCTTCACACGGCGACAATTATTTGATTTGTCACGGATGGTAACAAATGGAAGTCAGGGTGGCGTGATAAAGTCTGTAGAGGAGGACAGGGAAACTGAATGCATCGCTGAATTGTAACAATCTTCATTTTCTTCGCTTAGGTAAATCAAACGTACCACATCCACCGCCTCCATCTCGAATGAAACTGTCAGCTTCTTCAGAGAACAACTTCACGCCATCAAAGGTATTTTTCTTACGGCAGGGGTATTTACAATACAATGCATACTTAATTGACCGCTCCCCATTGGGGCTTTTCAGGGCCAATGAAACACAATTAACGAAACGACATAACACAACAACAACAACAGCAACTGTTAAGAAATCCAACTGGCCGGAGGCAAACCAGTTGGCTATTTTTACAAGTGCAGCTGGGAAGTTGAACCAGGGACTACCAGGAACAAATTCTGGGATATCCGGATCTCAAGGCAAGCACCCTAACCACTGGACCATACTGTATTTATTAAAATGACAGTGACTAGTTTTGTTTCGCAGTGATTTCTTTTGATGGACGGACTCTGCACAAGCGAGGATGTGGTAAGAGAGCGGATCCCTGATACATGGGCCTCTTCCAATAAAAATCTAATTCTAACGCAACCCTGATTGGCCAGTTGTAATGACGTAATTTTAAATATGCACGACTCTGGAACGAGAAATTAAAATAGTTTTGCGAAACTAAAAATATGATGGGGTATGGAGATCCGCTCTCTTACCTCATCCTCTCTTGCTCTGCATCAGTTTTAAATCACTTTACGCGGAGATTAGTTAGAAATATATCGATTCGCGCCTTTTTCTACTAAACCAATCAAGAATGAAACCAAAAACAACCTTTTCTTGCCTTCACACGTTGAGTTTTCCAGCACTTAGAGTCAGTTCAATGTGTGCGTCTGTGATTGCGGGTCTCACGCTTTGGTTCCCGAAATTAATCCCTCTAATTTTGCTAACTTAAATTCATTCTATCAACGTTTAGATCAAAGAGAGAAGCAGGGTTGTGAAGGAAAGGGTTCGTAATTTGAGAAATCCTTCTTTTGAGCAGAAGATCCAAATTGCTGCTTCAACGATCAACTCGGATGAAAGGACAAAAGATTTGAATGAGAAGAGTGCCTACAAGCGAAAGGTAAGAACACTCCATCGGAAGGAGATCAAAGAATAAAAATTAAGATCAAGAACTTGATTATTTCGCAAGGCAAATGTAATAATAAATATGCATGTAACTAAACCTAATATTAGTGATCAAAATAAAAGGGGACGATTTCTCAGTAGCACTACTTTGTCTAGTGGTAGTGCGTAGAGGGTTGTTGTCGAGGGATCTCTACTCGCTTGGCGGAGGAATATCGGTGAAGGACACAGACAACACCACTATGACAAGGTCAAAAGTTATTTCTTCTAAGGCGGGTCTTTCATGAATTGGATTTCTCCAAGTCAGAAGTCTTTGAGCGTTTGCGGACGTTGATTATTATAATCTGTCAAAGACGCATACGGTACAGGTAGCAGCTCCGCATCTTGCTTCAAGTTGAATTTTCGAAGAATAACTGCAGCAATCGATCAAGCTAAATGAACACCAATGGTGTTTTATCCTCGGGATAAAAGTAATTGATCATCTCAATACAAAAATAGTTGACAATGTCTTCCAAAGTAATAAAGAGAAACTACCTATAAGCTTCTTTTCACAACATAAATTTTCAACTGAGAGGTCCGGATGATTGACGACAAGCCATTCGCGCCTCTAAGCCCATCTCTGTTCATGATACCTTCAACTATAAGTACAGGGAAAATAGGTGAAGCATTTCCTCCGCACCTGTGACTGTACGAGTGCTTATATTACTTCTGAGACAGAGAGTCCCTAATTCGTTGCCTTGTCCGAACTACTTATAGGTTATCAAAATGGATGCTCAAATGTTTAAGGCTCATAACGAAAAGAGCAGCTTTAAGATGGACATGAAATTTGTCAGGAGTGTCATCCTTGGTCCCTCTACGACCAATCACGAGAATGACCCTCAGATGGGGTGTTTGTGCTATTACTGCAAGAAGCACTGGCAAAAGACAGGAGGGCCACCCTGCTTCAAGTTACCAAGGTATGCCATTTTTGTGATATTCTCAGTATTTTGCGATTGGTCACAGAGTGATTTTGTTCTATTGCCACTGGTTGCATTTATAAACGTCACTATTTAATAGGCCATATTCGTATTCTCAGTATTGGACTGCAACTAGCCTGCAATGGAGGCTAATGCGGGGGAATATATTAAAAAGTATTTGCATTTGAAAGATTCCCCCGCATTAGAATCCATTGCAAGCTAGTTCCAATCCAATACTACGAATACGAATATGGTCTCATATATGACTGGATTGTTTTCACTCTTATGTCTGGAACATAATTTCGCACCCTCTCTACAATTTAACAAATAGATTCCATGTTGCCGTGCTCCTGTTCAGTAATAGATCACAGATGACGTCAAAATGTGGTAAGAAAAAAAAAGTGTCACACTAGGCGTGTCACTGATGTTCTTACCGCATTTTGACGTCTTCTGTAATCTATTACTGAACAGACGCACGGCAACATGGAATCTATTTGTTTTATATAATAAATAAGTAAACTTTATTCGCATAAAAGCTGATAGTGACGTCAATCGTGCGTCTGTCTTTCAATAGCACATAGGCAAGAACCAATCAAAATGCGAGAATAACTTGTTATCGATCAAGTCCGGAGAGTGAGACTTATAGATGTCATTCTGTCTAATACCACTGTGAGGATTTTACTCGTCAATTTGGCCGCTTTAGGGGTGAACGAGTTAACAGTGAACATCCATCCGGGTCCACTCATAAGCTATAATGTCCCCTTTAATTCCCTTTCCATCCGTGAGAGTGAGGCTTAAGATTTTACTCCAGACCATTTACTCATGGGGGCTGCTTTAGCGGTGAATGGATTTTCATATAGAAAAGTCACAACAACAAATAACATTGCAAAAAATGGTTTCCAAACAAAAGAGTCCTTGTATCCCCTTTAACCCTTTCATTCATGTGAATGAGTCTTACAGATGATTTTACTCGTCGAAGGGGGTCACTTCAGGTTTGAATGGGTTAAGTAGCCACAATAGAAAATGAGGGGACAGAGAGGGAGGCTCAGGACGTTGACCGGGATATGTCATGTCCACGAAAGTTATTTTTAGACTAGCGGAAGTCTTTGTTCTGGCGGAAGTCTGTCTTCCGAGACGTCCACATGCAGTCTTGCCTCGCTCTTAGGTTCTTAGTGAAAAGAGACAATGGCGGCGCACGTGGAAGGATGATGGATATTTATATTCATTCAAACATCAGACCTAGGTTGGCCTGCATGCGGACGTCTCGGAAGACAGACTTCGGCTAGAACAAAGACATCTGCTTGTCTAAAAATAACTTTCGTGGACATGAAATATCCCAAGGGCTGGACCGGGAGCCTCCCTCTCTATCCCCTCATTTTCTCTTGGTAGCCAGAGAGTGTAAAAAGGCTCAAAAGCTGACTTGGTGCCTTCTGCTAACATAATTATTGTACAAGAGCAAATGAAAACATTCCTTTTTGCATTCTGTTTTTACTTTGTTAGCCGAGTGTCCGTAGCCAAGGACATTGTTCTTTTCGACGGCAATTTGTTGTACTTCCCTACACCCTCAAAACGATCAACTTTTGGAACTAAGGATCTCGGCTCTCACAGAGCACACGTACCTGTTCCTGCAGCTTCTGGCTTTGCTAAATGAACCGAGGTAAGCCGGGCAACAAATTTGCATGCAAGCCTAGGGTAAGTTCAGCCTTTAGGACAGGACAATAATAATAACAGCAATAACTGTCTCCTTAGTCGTCGTCGCAAATACAGCAACGACGCAGCTCAGCAAGGTCGAACCGACAGCATACTATGGCGCCTCTGGCTGCCGCTATAATAAGGTCCATGTGTGACCTTGGAGCACAGCTTACAAACATCTGGAACAAACTGTATGCTGCCTTTTGCTAAGGGAGGAAAACCGGAGAACCCGGAGAAAAACCCTCAAGGGCGAGTAGAGAACCAACACAAACTCAACCCAGATTTTGTAACCAGAAAACAAATTAAACGGTCGGACAAA
The DNA here is from genome assembly GCA_023091755.1 of Montipora sp. Colony 1 RG-2022. Taxonomy (NCBI): domain Eukaryota; kingdom Metazoa; phylum Cnidaria; class Anthozoa; order Scleractinia; family Acroporidae; genus Montipora; species Montipora sp. Colony 1 RG-2022. The sequence goes on along the minus strand of JALIRR010009053.1, from coordinate 8,041 downwards.
AATCAAACTATTTTTTTGCCTTGGCAAGGGCTGTGCGCAACCAGATCAAGGTCTACCTTCGTGGTGCTCTTCCGCCGGTCAGAAGTGTCTTATTTTTAACCATTCACGAAAGGGTCCCTACGGATCATTCCAAACCACTGATTTTTTGGAATTATAAGTCTGGACAATCTCTAGGATGCGACTTATCGATTTTGCATTAGCACACTTGGTTGCGCACCAGACAGAGGCGTTGCTGTCATAAGGCCGAATCTGATTGGCTTTTATTTTGGCGTCATTCGATGGGCCATGGCCAAATGAGAGAGATATTGACACTTCTTCTTTTTGCGTAAGAAAATCAAACATTTATATCGCTTGGCATGAGAAGACCTTTTCCCGTCTGAGCGCATTCAACTACTTCGGAAGTCCACTGGGACCGACTTAGTGTCTAGTGTGAACAGTTCTGCTGCTGACCTGTTCAAAGGTGCAATACCTGGTAACTGCTTACACGGGCGGACACACGAACAAAATTCTCTCTGAACTGATATCCGCTTTATGAATAAGCTTGCGCTCGACTATGTCATTTCCCACCCTGGTCAGAGTTTTTCTCTGTCGTTGTGTGGGCCCATTTCCATTATAATTAGTATAAAACAAAAGTTAGCGTAACCCTTCCTTGCACCTATGCCATTTATAAGTTTGTTTAATGGCTTCTCAAGAAGAAAGAAGAGTTGCCTTGGATTTCTTTGTGAAAATTATATGATGTTTGCACGATAATTAGCCACAGGAAAAAATTCCATTTTCTATCTTCCATTCTCCTTTAATGAAGTTTGTAGGATAATTAAAACACAAGAAATCAATTTTTAATTTCATATCTTTTTTTGGTTTTCAGATGTTCAACTATATTTGATCATTTTTTTGCTGATTGTATTTTTGATATGATATATTTTGATCCTGATGTATCCCTGACGAACTTTGTGGAAACGTGTTAGAAATCTACTTATGCCGGATATTGCAGACTGGTATTAAAAATTCAACTCTCTCTTCTGAATAACCACATTTTAAGAATCCAAAATAAACTTTCTGGAATTATGGATATAAAAATTCCGGATTTTTGTTTCCTTTGTTTTCTTTTCAGTCTGATGTTAAGAGAATACTTCTTTCCCTTGAAATCTTCAATTTTTATGAGCTTATCCATTGTTTCCCGAACGTTGTTTGTTTCTTTTTTAAAGTTTTCATAACATGAAGTTTTATTGCATCAGATTTCAAGAAGACAAGAAGAATGAGTATGCGTGTTCGTTCACAGAAATATTTACAGAAATAAAATTTCATAAAATGAATGATCTCGTGTGTCTGTTGCTTTTTGAGCTGCTAGAGGCCAATGCCATAGGACCATCCAAGATACCCACATTGCTCTGCGCGCCTTTCTCCCATGGAAATTGAGAAATTTCATAATGCTATTTTACATCTCTCTCAGACATCTTTGTTGCCCATTATACCCAATTTCCGCTTCCAAAAAAAACAATTCCGGAAATTCCGGTTCGTTTGTAAAATGAAACACGACTTTTGGGTTGGTTCCACTTGACATTTTTCGGGAAAAAAGGAGTTCTCAAAAGGTAGTTGGGTTTTCCCGTTACAAACTTTCCGATGGAAATTACAAGTTGTCAAAAGTCTTACCAGTTCCAGGCTATTCATGGTCACATTTTGAATTTTGGCACTGAAAATAGCACACGCCGGGCGGCGAATGGACTTGCGTTAAATGCAACACGTTTTTCACCCGATGGAAATCTCCACAGAAAATTCCAAGATTTTCTGGTAAATGGAAAATGCCCCAATATATCAAGCACTCCCATATACATAGAACACTTTTTAAAAATATTCTTTATCTTTTATTATGTTGCCACAAAATGAAATCTCTTTAAACTGTTCTCTGCTTCTAACAGTAAGGGCCCTTTTAAGCGGTTGCAACATTGCGCCAACACTTTCGCGAAATTTGATTGCGAGGAACTAAGAACTAGAAACCAGTCTCTCGTCCAGATATTAAAGCAACGCCATATTGACTGCTACTTTTGTGGCCAGATGTGAGCATGCGTGTGTTCTACAATAGACCACTTTCGACAAATTGAAATTCAGTTCTTAACAAAAGGCATCATCTCGAGGCTCTGGGGAATAAATATAAGGATCTGTATGAGTTTATTCCCCAGAGGCTAGAGATGATGTCTTTTGTTTAGGACTGAATTTTAACAAATCGAAAGTGGGCTATTGTTGAACAGTGTTCAAACGGCTTTAACAACATTCAACCTTTGCATGAACAATGATGTTGAATGAAAGTTTAAACCGATTTAAACTTGATTCAACACGCTTTCGACATTTTTTACGCTTTCAAAATGTTGCACGATCTGTTCCAACGCACCGAACAGTTGGTTCAACAAAGTGTTGAATGCATGTTGAAGCAAATATTGAAAGCGTTTAAACGAACCTTTATTGTTAACAACAAAGTTTTGAAATTCTGTTTCCAACATTTAATTTTAACTCAGAAAATGAAAATCGTATTTCGATCCACAAGGCTACAGCAGAAAGACAATTTTTAAAAATCCCACTCAAGTTCCGCTTTTCAGTCGTTTTGGTAGAGGCATGAAATAAAATGGTTCGTCTAGAATGACTTACACATAAATATAATCACGCCTAAAAAGTCCTTAAGCTCGCGGCGATAGTTTGTGCTGAACACAAACAGTATAGTCGGATTAAATGCGGTGCTGATCAGAGGAAGTAAGTAATACAGTAAAATAAATAAAATTTCTTTTCTGTCATCTTCTAATAACGTTGGAAAATACTGGAAAATAATTATACAGATATAATGTGCTGTCCAGCAGAAAAAGAAGAAAACAGTAATGGAAACAAGGATCTTTGTTATTCGTTGATTCTGTTCGATTCGTGTTCTCGCGTTTCTGGAGCCGGCATTAGTTGGAAAGACTACTCCATTAGATCTTCTCAATGATTTCAAAATACGAATGTTGAGAGTTATGATAAGAAGAAAAGGCAGGATGTAAAGAAACACAAATGCAAAAATGTTGTAGAAGGTAAGAAATTTTTTGTTAATCTCCATGACACACAAGAAAGGCTTCTCGGATTCATGCGCAACTCTTGAGAAGTATAGAAATGGAAAGCAGGATGCCGCCGGTATCATCCAGCTTGTGGAGATGAGAAACGCCCGAATGTTTCCTGTTATGAAGGTTACCTTCATTGGGAAAACAACTGCGATGAACTTGTCCACTGTAATTAACACAAGACTTATAATTGAAACACAATACGAGACAACCAAAACGTAGTTGCCGGTTTTGCATCCAATCGAAGATATGTGATGATCAAACACCAAAAGCCTGCTGCTGGAAAACAGACCACATAGAGTAGTTCCGTAAAGGAGATCTGATACAGCCATGCTCGTGATGAAATAATTCGTGCTCGTGCGAAGGCTCTGTGTTCTGGCAAACATTGCGCTTACAAGTAGATTTCCAATGACAGAGACCAAGGCAAAAGATATTATCAAGGCAGAAAGCACGGCCTTAATTGCATAAAAACCAACAGAGCTTTCTTTGTGCAGCCTAAGAAGGATATTTGTGTCATTAATCATGATGAGCTTGCCCACTTGTGCCGATTCCAGCTGTGAAATGAATTGTGAAAAGCTTTGACTCGCTGAAATATCTGCCACTCTGAGTTGACTCTTTAATTAAAGCTCTCCTCCCTATTCAAAAGGCTGCCGAAAAACACGCAAAACGTACAGTTAATTCTTTTGCAATATATGATTAAAGATAAGACAGCTGCCTTTTTTGATGTTATATATTGATTCTGGTCACATGAGAAAAAGATGAAAAGTTATCGTACTGTTTTTTGGTATAAAGTTTGCTTGGCAAGCATCGACGTCGAGTAACATGTTACTAGATTTACCTTATTATAGGAAATTAACGCTCCATGAAATTAACGCGAATCGTTAAAATTCGCGTTAATTTAAGTCGCGTTAATTTTGTTGAGCGTTAATTTCCGCGACGTTAATTAAGTGCAGCGTTAATTTCCGCGCTCTTAATTTCCAGTATCTTAACCCCAATTTTGGAAACTGTCCAGACATTCTTGACACCTAAAAACATTAACTACAAGCTTTCTTTTTTCCATTTACCCTTAGTTTTTCATCTTTCACAAAAGCTAGAGCAACGGTTTACAATATTTCGAGTTCATCTTCATCGTTGTCGCTATCAGAAGTGATGTCAATATCTCCTCTTTTGATTTCGCGTATTTAATCGCGTTAATTTCCTTTATTATGAAATTCTACCTCCTCTTTCGCGTTAATTTTCTTTATTCGAAAGTCGTTTTCCATTAAATTCGCGTTAATTTAAGTCGCGTTAATTTCCAATACCTTAATAGCATGGAGCGTTAATTTCCTGTAATAATGTCGTTTTGTTCGTTATCAGTGCTTCATTGATACGATTTAATTTTGAATTTTTAAGTTTTCATCCCTATTCAAACAGCTGTGAAAATACAGGACTTTCAGAACTTTTTTCGAATGTTTTATTTAAGATAATACAGCGTTCCTGCCTTTAATCGATGTCATAATTCTAATTGTATTGATCGACTTATTTAGATGGTCACACAAACAGATGTAAAATTGTCGCATTTTTTCACGAGTACCGATGGAGTGAATCATATTTTTCTACAGATTTTAATAGCAGAGCGCAGGGGTTTCTTTCAGGTAAGGCTTTAATGCGTCATTTGCCCCATAATTTACGAGGTCGTCGTGATTAATTAGCACGTCAAGCATCCTGGAATGTAATTGGGTCATGTACGCTTTTTGAAGGGGTTATCCTCAGTAGCTGGGACAATTCCTCCTCTTACCAGAATAGTAACTCTAGATCGAAAAAATATCGAATTTACATCTATAAGGTATACTGCTTCCAGACACCTCATTTTTTTCTCATCATGCAAGGGTCTTTGATAATTTTTGTAGTGAGAAGGCCAAATACAAAATACGTGAGGAATTACCACTGAATAAACATTTTCAACACAACTTCAGTGATCGGCTGGCGTGGAGAGAGATAAACATATCACAAAAATTAAACATAATTAACCTTGAAACTGCGGCCTTGTTAATTGTTTGACCAAATATGACACGAAATGATAGACAAGCACCGGTCCCACAAGAAAGAACTTAGTGTCAATGAAGACAGAAACTTCGCCTTTGGTCAGGAAACAAAACTGACAACAGTGAAGCAGTCGGAAGAACTAGTAACACAAAGAAGAAAAACACGCCTTGGAGCATATTAAGTTACAAGCCCCTGTACAGTGCGTAAAGAAACAGAGGCTGAGCCAAACAAGGCCCTTGGAAGGCCTGAGACCTTTCTGTTAGAAGGCACAAGCTAGAACACTGATGTGTTTTCGCCAAATAAATAAATCAATCTTCTTGACGCAAATGAGTGCAGAGAATCACGAGTGCAATTTTCAGTAAATGACCTCAGTCGAGTAAATTTCTTCAACCTTTTTACTTTATAATATCGATGGAAAAAATTCTCGATTCTCGATGGCTAAAAGAAATGTACTGAGTTTTTAGTTGTCTCAATTCAGAAAAGAAGAAATTCAAATGAAGAGAAGAGTTAATTCAGTGCAAAAAGAGCTAACATTTTTCATGCATATTATGAATATGTAACTCGTGCTTTTTGGAATAAACAAGAGACTACAAGTAGCCTATACTTGGGCCTGCAAAAGTAAAGTGGTGTATGGTTAATTTAACACTAAAGAAAAGAAAGGAGAGAAGTCTATCCTTCTTACATAGGTCTTACATTGCGCTTATAGTCTCATGGTGTTCGACTGTGTATGTAGTGAATACCCCGACCCAGATTATCTTCATTATAGCTGATGACAATGACCACTGGACCATGGAAACGAGGTAAGAATAGTGTCTTAGTGGTGCACGTAAAGGTCACTTTGTCACGTGCGCGACACGTGAAGATGTGCACTATATCTCGACACTTTCTCGATACTTTCAGAAGTACACAAGTTCCTTTAGGATGGCCATGCTAAATGAATCCATAGCTCGAGAATCAAATATTTAAAATATACCATTTGTTGTAATTTAAATACTCACAGTAATATGCACCCAATTGTCAAAATAAATATATGTTATTTGCCAACTGGGAGGTCCGTATAGCGAAAAACTGTGACCGAGGTCTTGAAAATGCTGCCTGAAACCGCACGCCGAGGGCAGCTTTTTCAAGACCGAGGTCACAGTTTTTCGCTTCACGGACCGACCCTTAGCTGGTAAATAACTTATTCATTTTTTTTCCCTCTCTCTCCCCCTCCCTCTCTGAAATCAATTTCTTTAATTATTGACTTGCACCGCGCTTGATAGCGAATGCTGTATTAAAGCGACTTAAAAACTAAACGTTTCAATAAGAAATACTTTTTATTTGAGTTCTATTTCCAAACCTCTTGTTACTCATGGGTTGCCAGTATGGCAATCCCAGCCGGAAAATGGTTAATATTTCTCCGTTTTATTTTTTTCCGTGTCGGTAAAAGTCTTGCCTGTCACTAAGTGGCGTCTTTGTGCATAGAGTATTCTGTGCATATTTTGTTAGGTTTGAGGGAGTTGGGGTAATGCGTAGATTTCTCTGGTGCACACAGGAGAACATTTAATTAATCTGCAATGGCGTCGAAAGTCATTGTAACGCGAATGGCGTTTTAGTGCATCTTTAAACAAAATATACCCTTATGGAGCTCAAGAATGGAACATCAATTGGATGAACAAGACAGCCGGTAAAAATAAATATCTGGAATCTTTAAAGAGACGAGTAATGGTCTTCGACAACAATTTCATTTTTCGCCGTTGGATATCAAGTGAGCTTTGTTTCTAATATTTTACTAACTTGGTATTATATACAACACTGACATCAAATGGCAAATTTTTTATGGATTTAACAAACATTGAAGGAATCGAACGCCTTGAATGCATCACAGTGTTTACTGAAGTCGCATCTAAGTTGTCTTGCAATTTACATTTATTTTGTACTCAACTCTGCAAGGAAAAAAAAATTGGAAATGTGACAGTGAAGAATTACTTGAATGAAAGCTTGTTGTCTCTTATCTGCTTCATTATATACGGTCAAGGTTCTTTCGAAGAGGGTTTGATGTGAACTGTCAGAAATTTATTTAATTGCATATGCTTTGTGACACGGATTGTGTGTCTTGTTTGCACGCACGCAATTGAAATAGGAAGGGTTTTTTGCCTCTAATAGCAAATATGTTGTTTGTTTCAATAAATTTTTCGCAGGAAAAGGTTTTTGTGAGATTTCCAGCCTTTGTGAATTTAACAAGTTGTGTAGCTTAACAAATTTGCATACGTGGGTTGATATGTGATATGGGAGGATTTCTGTGGTAGTGCGCTGTAAGCAGCGCGTGCGTAAGTCACGAAAATAAACAGGCGCCTGTTTCTCGCAAGTCCCGAAAAATTTTTGGGCCCGAAAAGTTATTTGTGAAACTACCAACCACTTGTTTTGGAAAGCTGATCTTTTAACACGTTTTCAAGGTAAGAAAAAGCAAAATAACTGTGGAGTTTGACGAAAATGGCCCGTAAAGTTTCGGGAGTTTCGAGAAACGGGTCCCTGGTCTGTTGGAAGCGTGCTTGAGTTTCAACAAAATGAGCCCCAAAATCAGCAAAAAATTGTGACGCTGATGAATAATAAAGTAGCTGCTATTTCCAAAACGATGGAATTACCTGGTGATAAATAGCCTCGTCTTGGAGAGTAAATTTTTGACTTTGCAGAAACAATGGTCAACCTCAAGAGTTGGGCGATTGTGATCTTTGTGTTGAATTCGCACATTTCTTGTCAAACTTTATAACACTTGAAAGAAAAAGAAAACTAACAAAAACAAAAACCTGGTATCTTGCCATCATTTGACACAGATGCTTCACTGTTTCGCGAGTAAACACGCCGCGGTAACTCTCTAGATCACGGTGCCCGCTGAATTCGACGTCACTTTCGATTTTGCGATTTACTTGTGCAGCCAAAAGTACAATAACAAAATT
>JALIRR010009052.1:7500-16912 GCA_023091755.1 Montipora sp. Colony 1 RG-2022 | reverse complement strand
TTTTAGAGTGACGTTTCCGTTGCCGTTGTCCCTGCTTAAACTCCCCTGTTTTTTTCCAGACAAGCATCCCAGCAGCAGTGTCTGTAGGCAATAAAATAAAAACCTCTTTAACATTACTTTTGGTTTCCAGTTAATGAGTTGTCTGTGTTAAATGTTTTCATTCTAAGTAGAAACGTTGCATTTTGTTTGTCTTAAGTGCGTGGACCCATAGGTCGTTCTGTGCGTTCGCCATTTTTCTTTTCGAGGGTTTAGGGATGGGGTGGAGAGCAGGGCTCCCATTCCGGAATGGAAAGTTGGGAATATCTGCTGTCCACGGCTGTACCGAATAATTTATGTCTTCTTCTTCTAGAGAACATTTCTTCAATCCATTTTTCATCTTTAGTAACAAATACCGCGCCCTTTGACTACTTGCAATCTCTCTATCCTCCTCTTGTCCGTCAATACTACTCATATCTCATATGCCAAAGATACATTGAAGAAGAGAACTTGAAGAGTTTGCACCTGTTTCGTTGGTACCCTGAACTTTTTGAATCATACCCTGCGCGACTCTATACTTGACCGTTCTGAATAGTGAAGAGGAACTTCACACAGCTTGTAATTTTTCGTCATTAAATCGTTGTGAGCAACAACTTTTCGAAGGTGTGAATATTAGCGTAAATCATGAAGAGGACTGTATTGATTGTTTATTACACACTTACCTAAATTGGCGTTTCGAGTTGGTACCTGGGCTGGCGTAGGGGTGAATAACAAGGAGTAAAAAAGAACCTCTAAAAGGCCTGCGGCGGGGAGACGAATTTACGAAAAGCGACAAGGCTCAAATTAGAACGAGCACAGAGGTTTTTAGCAGGGATTCTCGTTTTGGTGATAAAATTTTCTGTGACCGATAAACCACTACCCGAAGAGGGAAGGATGAGGGACCAACCTCGTCCCCAGGGCGCATTTACCTAGCCGGGGAAATGCGCCCTGGGGATGAGGTTAGATGAGGGACATCCCTCGTGGAATCCCGCACCCTCAAAGAAGAGGATTTGAAGGATTCGTCGTTTCTATCGAACAAGGTGTACATGTTACGTAGTTTTCTTCGACTTTGTTCAGCACGTTTTCCTTGTTTTTCTGTTCCATCACGATTTCGACATAATATGCGACTGATCCAGTTCGTTGAAGGAGGAAAACAGAGGGTTGGAGTGGAAACCAGTGATGGTGGGGATGTAGTTGATGTATGTGCTGGCGATAATTCCATTCCCACCGATATGAGATCTTTCCTGGAAGGCGGTGAGGAGATGATAAACAAGGCTCAAGGGTATGGTTATAATAATAACGACTGAGCAAAATTGCTTTATGAATTGCGGGGACTTTTATGTTAAGTGTAAATTTATATGGCTTCTGTCAGTGGATTTTTCTTTGGGACATTAATTAAAAATTCAAGACCACCTGCCCCCACCATCAACCTATTAAACAGAGAAACGCCTTGTGAAGAAGAATAGCCTTTAAAACAAGGTAACTGAAAAACATAATCAGCTTTACACCCTTCTTAGACTGCAAAATAGTATTACCTTAACAACTATTAGTATTGCCAGTTTTCACTGTCACACCATCATCAAAACCATTCATCAAATAAGGTCAAGAATCAAAGAGATAAAATAAGATCACTAATGAAACAGTCTTGCCAAGATTCAGGTGTGTGCGATGTTTCGTGCAGGAGATATTCGATGAAATGTTTTACTCAAATAGATAAGGCTATGTATGGAGACGCCAATTGTTTGTGTCCCTCTGAGGGGCACAAATATGGCGGCCGGAAGCTAACAAAAACATGAGTCATTGAGTTTTGCTATAAAAAGCCTGTAGTCGTCTTCTGAGGGCTCATAAACACCTATATGAGTACTTTTTCTCATGCAAGGACTGTTCAGATTGCGAAATCTCAGCGGATAAGTCAATTTTTTTAGCTACGTGACAGCATTCTCGGCCACCATTTTAATATGGTGTCGCACAAAAGCTTAGAAATTCAACCCCGTCAAACTGAAAATTTGTAAAAAGATATGTCTTCAGCTGTTCTAATAACTATCTAAAATCTCAAAAGGATTTATAATTCCTTATTTTTTAACCTTGATGACATCACATGGAAACCAATAATACGGTACACATCTTCCAACATTTTTCATTTATCTTTAAAAAGTTACTGTACATAGTTAGCACAAATTTGGCTGGAAAGAGGAGATCCCCCAAATCATGGAGCTAATCATAATTATCATATGGGATACGAATACGTTGTCACTGAGGCTATAACAGGTGCGAAATTATGGAATGGTCCAACTACTATATGGTATTTAACTGGGTCCACTGAACAATGACTGAACTGGTGATTTATTTTACTCCTTCATCCCCGCAGCACAAGTATCAAAATGTATATTCTCTCAGCTGTTCTGTTGATGTACATTTCTAATTAGCTGTAAATAAGGAAAATCATTTCCTGGATTCTTATGCCTTGTTTGTTTGATTATGCATTGATACTGTGAGAAGTTAGATGTTAGTCACTGTTATGATCTGTTGTGGGTTAAAGGGTAAAGCAGGCATACTGCAGATTGGCAGGAGTCTATGTTATGTGTTGAAAAATCGAATTTCCCAACTTTGATTCTAATGTGGTACTTGCAGCTGCAGCTGCTGGCATGTCTCCGAGGCCACAAGAAAATTTGAAGAGCCTCTTTACAGACTAGGTCATTGCAGAAGTTATGTGTAAAACAGACGTTTATGATTATCACATTTATTGGAGAAAGAAATGACAATAACTTTTTCAATTGGTATTGTGCGAAAGAGAAGGTGTCCCATATTGAAAAAGACAACCCTTGAACATCATTAATAAATTTAAGGAAAATAACAAAACTGACATTAAAAGGGGACACAGTTTTTTAGTAGATGTTGAGGTTAACCCATTGACTCCATATGAAACCGCCCTCCACTGACGAGTAAAATGGTCTTCAGTTAAGGCAGTGAATCTATCAGGTGTCACTCCCAGGTGGCAATGGGTTAAGCTTGGTTGTGACTTGCAGAGTTTTTTCACACCTTTTTCTTTATTCCAGGGTTGTTAATAATGGTCAACATGTTCTAAAGAGAGCTGATATTCGATTAAAGGCACCAATTCACAATCCCAATAAAATCATCTGCATAGGAATGAACTATGTTGATCACTGTACAGAACAGAACTATCCACTGCCCAAAGAACCAATCCTGTTCAGCAAGTTTAATAATGCAATAGCTGACCCAGGAGCACCAATCATATACCCAGATGAGACAGAGGTTTGTTTGGGTTGTGTTTGTTAGCAAGATAATTATATATTGTGTGTACATTCTTTTGCAACCATTTCAGAATTATGAGTATGTGAAACATGCAGCAATCATGAAGAGATGTGCTGCTATCAGAAGTTGATCCTGTGACATTTTCAGTGGGCTAGTTCAGATGCTCTGACACTGAGCTAATAAAGGACATCTAGAACATTTAACTAGGTTTATGTGACAGTTCTGATCAGCGTCAGAGTGTTATGGCTGAAATTGACAAAATTTCTATAATTACTAAGTGGCATTTTGCATGGCAACAAAGGATGGAGTAAAATTATAGATGGAGGTGCTTTTGAAGCTTGTCTCTTGTGGGTTTGGTGTGTCAAAATTATAGCATTAATTTATTTTGCAAAATGCTGTTATGCTTTTTTAATTGCAGTTTTACTTAAATTACAAAGTACTTGACCTTTCTTGTTAGCCTCTTTTGACTTGAGGACCCAGGTTACAATGACTAGAAGAATATTATTCTTAAACCAGACAAAATCATAGGCAGCCCAAGCTTGTGTTATGTGTGAGACTTGACTTTCAAAGCGTCATGTGAGTGTCAGGACACTGTTCTAGACAAATTTTTTTGTTTATGAAGTTAGTTTGATGACAAAGGAGCAAAGAAGCAAAAAGTTATCAATGAATAAACAAAACATTTTTAAGTTAACTCACCTTGTGTATTTTTTTGTCTTTTCGAGCCTTTTTTACTGTTTTGGGACATTATTGTTTGAGAGGCTTTCTTAAAAAGGCTTTTGAGTTCATTTCTCTGTGAATCGCTGTGTCCATCCTTGACTTTGTCTTGGGAAGATTACAACAGCTGCTCAAACAACAGCAAATTAAACAAAACAGAAAACAGAAAAGAAAACAGAAAACAGAAAAGACAAATTAAACAAAACAAAAAAAGGCGACTTAACATTCTTTATTTAGTCAGCCTTCATTGATAACTTTTCGCTTCTTTACTCTTGTCTTGAAAGTAACTCAGAAAACAAAAAAAAATTGTGTAGAGCAGTGTTGTTGCTGACATGACTCTTTGACAGTCACATCTTGCACGTAACGCTTATGATGGAATTTGATTGTTTGATTAAAATTAATGTAGTCCTGAGGATGGTTGTTGTTTATGTCTAACATTTCAACAACCTGTACAGAAGACATCCCTGACAATTACCAACCATGTCCTTTACTTACAAGGTGAAAAACTCATTTGTTTGAAGCCTTCACAGCTTATAAAAGATATGGCTCACTGGACAGACAACTACTAATTTGACATTTCTGATGACCAATCACCTCACAAACTGCATTACAGTATTTATAATGCTTAGGTAGTCAAAATACAGACAGGAATGGCGAGGAAAGAAAGAGACCACTTTTTTTTTTGCGATTAATATTTTATTAGTATTGCTCTTAAAACAAGGATAAGCAGAATGTCACCTTGTACAAAGAATGTTTAAAAGTTATGGATTTCAAAGTCCTTAAGTTCATTCAATTTTTGCATCTTTTTTCGTTTTTTTTTTCTCCCAGCAACTTGATTTTGAAGTTGAACTTGCATTTATCATTGGGAAAACTGGCAAGAAGATTAAGGTAAGTAAAGGTCTTACCAACAAAACAGAAACAGTACTTGCAATCAGGATTTAAATTCTGAACAACTGGACCCAGTCACCTCAAGATTCAGTAGAACTATCACTGCAGAGTTTTTTGTGTACATTTAAATCAAGTTTGTATTGTTTAACTATTGTTTACTAGGTTTTACTTTTAGGGGCCACCTTGTGTAGTGGATGTTAAGTGTGGACTGCATTGTAGTGCTCTAAGTCCCAGAATACTCTTCAAATTTCACTCAGCTTTCCACCCATTAGAGGGCACTAAAATTAGGTGAAGTATTACTGGGGACAAACTGTCATGCAAGATGATAGGACTGCCTTACCCACCCCCACTGTAGTAAAAGCTAGAAGAAGCCATAGAAAAAGGAGCCTTTGGGTTTTCTTGCCTTGTCTATTGTACTGGTTACTGTAACAAGCAAGAAGTTTTCATTCTCTATGGATGGTGACCTAGAAATACATTTTTTTTAGGAGAGCGAGGCCATGGAATACGTGGCAGGCTTTACAGTGGTACATGATGTGAGTGCACGTGATTGGCAGTTGAAAAAGAACGGTGGGCAGTGGCTCATCGGCAAGACGTTTGACTCATTCTGTCCAATTGGTCCCGCAATAGTCACCAAGGATTCCTTGTCAGGTGATTGATACAAAGATCAACAACGTGTTAAGCATCGATAGAGAAAATATCTGTCTACAAACATTTTTTTTTTTATTCAAATGTCCAACCCACAAGAACAAAGGCTTGGTTTCGACTGAGTCAATGAAGCTCTGTTTAGCACATTAATGACAATGGGTGATGTTCCTCTGGTAATTTTCTTTTCTCAGAGACACCCTTTTATCTTTGTACTGAAAATCTGGGATTTTAAATCAGGGATTCTACTTTACAGAAGTGAAAGGAGGATTACTGTTTATAGATGGTCTAACTGGTGAATTAGCATGTTTGTGAAAAATGCACAAAGCCAGTTAGGTAATGATTTTTCTGGCCATCTCATAGATCCTCACAAACTGGGAATCCGTTGCCGAGTCAATGGAGAAACTATGCAAAATTCGAGCACGGAAAATCTGGTGTTTAAGACAGAAGCTCTTGTATCTTTTATATCACGGTAAGAAGTGAAAATGGGTTCAGACATCTCCACATCTTCTCATCTTACCTGATCATCGAAAAAGTATAGGACGTTTTCAACCAACCTCTAGGGACACCAATAACAATAGAGAGATGTACGACTTCTGGTGGACGAACAAAAGAAGCTAATGAGAGATCTTTTGTTTTCGTCCATCAACATGACGGCGATGAAGTCACGTGAAATCTCCTATTAATATTCACTACGCATTTTGTCCAATCGGATGAATTTAGTCCTGAGGAAAGAGTTCATTTTAAGAGCGTGGAAAGGGATTTGAAATCAGTCCTAAGGGATGTTTGGCATACTTAGTATTTTACTCTGTCTAACTCCAGACGATTTTACTCGTCAATGGGGAACCCCCAGGAGTCAATGGGTTAAAATTCACTTTAACTGTGTGGGCTTGTCTGAATCCATATTCTTCAGAGTTTGTATTTTCCTTACATATTAAATTTGTTATCTCGGGGAGTTGTTTACGAGTAACTGTTGCCTTTGTTTGTAAACTTTCGCAACAATTTCAATTTTCCGGTGTTGGCGCGGAAAATCCCGGACCATGGTTCTTATCATAAGAAAAAATGGACCGGTTAGACCGGTTACGAGCACTCTATTAGCCAATCATATTCGAGGAGCTAGGATTCTGGTCCGCGCACAGGCTTTAGAAAAAAAATAATTAACTTTGTTTTAGGGTCACTTGACTTCAATAGCAATGAAGCTTCAAGAACACTACAACTCAAACGAAATCAGCGGTTGGTTTCTGGGGAGAGGGCAAAACTGGATAAATTACCTTAACAATAAAACGTGTCGAAGAGCTCGCGAATGGCTTAGCTAAAATAGGTTTCCTCTTTATATCACTAATGATACATACCTAACGGCACTGTGCTTCCTTGGTGATTTGAGATTACAGTATTGATGGGTACGTCACATGAGGTCGCTCTCACCCACAACGCCGGGTGGATTTGAATTCTAGCGTTGAGCCTATTACAACGACAACAGTCTAACTGTTAAATAGATTAAATCATTTGTTTGTTCACGAGGGGTGTGAATAATAATGCCATGTTTGCAAAGGAATAAAGTTCCTACAAATCTGAGCTGAAATCGATCTTGACATCTTGACTTTGGTTAATCCGAGAGCCGCGGCAAACGTAAAAGTACGTTCTATTTAAGATGTGGTCACGTAGTCACTTAACTAATCGCATCCGTAGTTTGGCGACGCAGAAAGGTAAAACTGAATGCAAATCACTTGGTATGTTGCATTCTCCGTAACAGGTTTGTAACACTGACCCCTGGTGATGTGGTGATAACAGGAACTCCCCCAGGTGTTGGCTGTTTTAGGAAACCTCCTTTTTACCTAAAGGTGAGTATGGTCATGTTTCGAGGACAGAAAAAAAGTAAAACAGGAAAGGTTCATTCCCCAGAAGATGGGGAGCTGATAACAAGCAGTTCCTCTTTGGGCTCAGTCTGTCAAAGCAGAATGAGAAATGGCTGAGAAGAATAAGGTTGCAAGAAGAACTTTCACGTTTCTTTTGCACCTGTATTTTGCGTTGCGCTCGGCAGACTGAGCGAAATAGTGGCTGCTCCAAGTCTATGAGCCTTATAAAGAACCGAGAGTTCTGCGGACAGGGAACTACCTCCCACCTGTGACAGACCCATGTTCCACTTTCACCTCAATTCGTGTTTTTTTTTATAATCTAGAAGCTCTTCATTTCTCTTCTCGTCTCTTCTTACTCTTTTTGCCTTCTTTTCTCTTCTCTTCACTTCTCCTCGTTTCTCTTTTCCATTGTTTTCTTCCCATCCTCGTTACGTCCCTTCTCTTGGTTTTTCTTCGCGTTGTTGCCTTTCCATCCCCTCTCTTCTTTTATCCACCTTTTCCACCTTGTACAATACGGGCGAACTATCCTGTAACTGGTTGGGTATGCAAATGGTTTTAAAGTCAAAACAGAAAATGAATGGTTCGTTGTTGTACATGCTTACGTTGTCAACATAACCTTAAATTTGGTGATTTCACGTTGTAGTTTTGTGGAGTTCGGAAATTCGTGCAACACGAATTTTTTTACCTTTTTTTTTTACCAATCATATTCTTGCTTTGTGCCGTTGTCGTTGTTGTTGTCTTTTGCGTAAACTCCATACTATTTGGCATGTAGCTTTAATATAGGGTCCTCAGTTACTATAACACCATCTTTTTTCCTTTTCAGCGGGGTGATGTAGTAGAATGTGAAATCGACGAAATAGGTTGCATTTCAAACACTGTACAATAAGACACGATGAACACTCCATATGTCTCCAGGTGTGCATTGTCCGTTTGCGAAGAATGTTAACTTTGTGGATGGGTATTATAATTAAAGAAATTAGGTATTTGTACTTTCTATGATGCGTGTTATCTTTTCCGTGTAAAAGTCACTGCTTACGAGCCAGAAGGCCCATAAGGCCGGCGCTTATCTCGGGTTTCCTTTTGCATGAAGCGACTAGGAGTATTTCTACTCCCCCCTGGATGGGATGCTAGTCCATCGCAGGGTTACCTCCAACATTTTGCAGGTACCCATTTATACACCTGGGTGGAGAGAGGCACCGTAACCATGAGACCACCGTGCCTCCTATTTTTTCCGTGTGGTACCTGGCAAAAACCCACTTGTTCAGACAAAAGAGCAGTTTTATTTCCATGTCAAGAGTTATTGTGCGATTGACTCGATTTGCTTCAATATCCGTTCGATTTTGTTATACAGCGATATTAAAACCGTTTCCCCCTTCCCCCCCCCCCCTCCCCTTCCCTCCCCCATCCCAATCAACCTTGTTAAAACGAAATTGAATCGATGCTGAATGAGTTTAAAAGCCTTTAAACTTTGCTTCAACAATCATTCGACATCTTTTTTTTGTTTTCGCGAATGTTGGATGAAATATAAGCCGTTTGTCCCCTATTTCAACATTAGGGAGCTTAAGCAACGACAACGGCGACGGCAACGTTATCTCAAAATACATCTGTTTCGGGAAAGGTTGTCCAACAGAAGCGTAAGAGCGTTCGCGACAATGCCGAAAGGTAGTATGGGAAATATTCAATAAGATAACTTCAACTTGTAGAGAACGCCCAGAATCGAAGATGCCACGACCGTTCAGTGAAGACCTACGGTGGCGAGCTATTTGGATGAAAGAGTTCTTAGGATATAGCGTTGATGAAATGGCAGTAGGCACAGGCTTATGTTGACGCTCTCTCCCGCTATCACGATACCAAATGGACAAAAGTGAAAAACGCACGTGCAGGGCGTGAAAAGCCATTGCTTTTGCCCACCAGTTATGCAAATTTGTGACGTTCTTGTTGCCGTCGCCGTTGTCGTTGCTTAGGGCGCTTTCCTTTTGTCAGAACTGGCCGGCCAGACCCGTCAGTTTGCAAAGAAAATGCGA
>JALIRR010009051.1:0-16913 GCA_023091755.1 Montipora sp. Colony 1 RG-2022 | reverse complement strand
GCCACCTGGAAAATAAGGGGGTTAAAACTGTGAAAGAAAGGGGGTTGGATAGAGGTGATGGGGAAGATGAGGGAGGGGTAGGAAAGTAGAAGAAAAGAAAGAAATAACATGTTCTTTTTAGACCCCCTAAAAACCACGCCCCTGTTTTTTAACTACACCCCAAAAAAAATGAAAATCCCTTTTTTGGACAGTTGATAAAAATAAACCAGTACAATTAAAATTGTACCAGTTCAAACTATTTTGTACCAGTTCAATATATTCTGTACCAGTTCAGAAACAATTGTACCAAGGGAACAAATGGTACTACAACATAAATACATGCACTACAAGAAAATCGGTTTCTCACATTGTTAATAATTAATAGCACAAAATTAATGTACTTCGATACTTCGATACTTCGATCACCACGTTTACTAGGCGCCATATTGTTTCAGCAGCTTTATGGGTTGGTGGGCACACTTAAACACCGTATGCTTCTTGCTGGTTATGTGAATTTTGCGCCCAGGAGACAATGATTCAGCAAGAAGGTTAATTGAAAATTTAAATGATATGAGCATTGTGGTTGTGTGGGGGGCCTAGGCCGAGCAACATGTAGTATTGCATTTACTCGCGATAAAGGTATTTTGCTTGCCACGCAACCTGTAGAGCTGTAGGAGAATAAAGAACTAAGTTTTGAAGAGGTGAAAAGCAAGGATAAAGGACCCATGTTTGCCTTGCTATGGAAAACACAGACTGTGCTTCGCTCCATTTCAAATAACCTTAAAGAACACCATCACCAAACTAAAGGCAAAGCGGAAAACAGCAATGGCTTTAGAGATTTTTCTTGTGCTGTTATTTTTTTTTTTTTTTTGTGCTTTTTAATAAGTATGCCAAAATTTATGATCTGGCGACCAAATTTTCCCCATTAGTCAACAGCTGGCACCTGATCATAAAAGTTAATTTCAAGCCCTGTAATGTATACCAGCTAGCCCATTGGGACAGGCTCTCTGATATACATGTAATTATTTAAAGTTAGACTAGCCACCCTAGTGTACAAGATAAACTTTCAGTTGGCAGCAAAATGTATGGAATTTATGATAAAGAAACGCTCAACCACACATACATGTACACTGTAGTTTAAGAAGGCTCAAAAGAGTTTCAACACTTAGAAGACACTCTCATTAAATCGAACGATGCTTGTAACAACACTGTATGATGTAACGTACAGGAATTTTATGGTACCATATGAAGCACCAATTGTTTCCAAACAAGATGTGATCATTATTGTGATGCAATAAGTTACCTTGGCAACAGAAAAACCCAGCAAAAACACCCTATATTTTGGATTTTGTTCCTCATATAATTTTATCTCAAATACGAACACAGTGATCCCCTTTTTTATTGCTGAAAAGTTATAAGGAGGCCATGATGAAACTTTTGGCAAAATTTAAAAAAATTCTGTCCAGTGGATTTAGAGCCACCTGTAAAAAATATCACAGAATTAAGGTGCCTCTGAATCCGCTAGAAAGAATTTTTAAAGACTTTTCAGAAAGTTTCATCTTGCCCTTCTGATCTCCAGGAGTTGACATCTCTGCAGTTATGCAATAACCACAATTTATAAAAGGCCTTAGTGACTGATTAATAATTACTTCGATGAATAACAGGAAATGGGAAGTTACATGTACTTATTTCTCTGTCTTAAGGTTTAATTAAAAATTTCGGAACTACAACGTTTTTTACAGGTGCAGTATGCATACTTGATCAACATTGATAACTTACCGTAAATACAATACGGTAAATACGGATGACTCAGAGCTGATTATCTCCTCAAAAATGAAAAGTTAATGCCTTATCCTTGCCCGGTCGAATAGACCAGGCAAAGGAAAGTCCTGCAAAAGCAATTTCTGTTTGAAATAGCAAACTGCGAGTTTGTTTTTCACCTCAATATTTTTTTTTTGCAATGGCGGCGTCCAAAAATTGTCGCCGTGAGCTCGTGTGTCAAAGTTGTGTATTAAACAATTTTGACCGTCAAACTTGTGTAATACACAACTTTGACGGTCAAACTTGTGTATTACACAACTTTGACCGCAAAAAGTGACGGTCAAAGTTGTGTAATTAATACACAAGTTTGACGGTCAAACTTGTGTAATAAATGAAAAATTTGGAGTCCGGAAACAATCTGACAGGTGTTACATACACATTGTCACAGTTAAATTTGTATTGAAATGAAGCTGAGAAGGCTCTGTTTATCTAAGGATGATGTGGGTTTTCTGGGGAAAAATAGGCTTGCAGACATATATGTAGGCTTTGGTTTTAATTGCTTTTCAAGTAAATACATGTACATGTACAGTGTAAGTGTAATTTAGTGCATTATAAAGCATCATTTTAATGTGTTTTTTTTTTTCAAATTCTCTTTCCAAAGGTGTTTCAAGCCAATGTAGATGCCAGCAGTATTGTTAAAGTTGTTTTTAATTCCTCAGTCCTTGGGAAATTCATAAGGATACATCCTACAAACTGCTCTATTAGGTGTGCTTTGAGAATGGAGCTTTATGGTTGCAATTCCACAGGAGGTATAGTTGTTATTTTTTATATTGGGATCTTGGCAACACAAAGAAATCTGCCGTTTCTTTAAAGTACATGTACTGTACATTTGTAAAGCGAATAGAGCATTGAGTCCGAATGTGTGGCATGCATAATAGACTTGGTAATTGGAAATTAAATTGGTGTATGCATGGTAGTTTGAAAAAGAAAGATGCGTGAGGCCAGGTCTACTTTGCATGATGATAATGATGATGATGATGATGACGATAATGATGATGATGATGATAATTGTAGAAAACTGGACAATTACAGTGAGGCAGTGGTTCAAATGCTCACTGGAATAGCATTTCAGATAACGTCTAGAGGCAAAGGGCCTTGGGGAACTGGCCCCAGTTGTTCGAAAGGCGGATAACTCTATCCATCAGATACCTGTGAATTACAATATCCATTGGATAACTCAATTAGTTTTGCTATGACTTATCCACTGGATAATGATTTATCTGGCTGATAGCGCTATCCATCGTTTGAACAACTGGGGCATGGAGGGTTTATTGAAGCTGGGCTCAGCGTCAGTGTGTCTTTCACTTGATTGGTGGGTGTGTTGCAGGTCAAATTATATACCTTCAGGTCAATTTGTTTCAACCTAGGTTATTATGAACTGTCTAAAAGGGGGTTTTTGCCTTTTTTCGGGATGTAATTTAAAAAAAATGGGGCCTGGATTTTTAGGGGGGGTCAAAAAAGAAAGTAATGCAAAAGGAGAGATTGATTAAATTCCTCCTCCATCTTCCCCTTTCCATCCGTTCTTCTTCCACTCTCCGTCTCTCCCTTCCCTTCCATTCTTCCTTTCTAGCCGCATCCATCCCTTTCATTACTACATACCTTGAGTTTCCAGCATTCCATGCCGCTCCTAAGATTTGAACCCTCACACCATTGGACCAAATACACACTGTAATTAATTTTGTGAATAAAGTGATGACAGACTTATCGTTCACACTATGCACAAAGGATGGTGGCATTTGTGGTTTAATTAAAGAAAAGAACTTGTCACCAAACCACTGGCATCATTATCTTGGAGAAACAGCCTGTAAAAAACAACCATTCACAGTTCCTTTGCCAAAGTGCTGTATGAAGTGGTTTTCAGAATCTCTCAGAGAAAAGAAAAAAGAAATCAAAAGGCCACAATTAATGAGTGGACAAGTCACAGGGATTATGCCAAAATAATCACATAGTTTGGATTTATCACTACATACATGTACATCTCGACAAACAGACAAAATTAAAAAAAAAAAAAAACCAAACATTTCATTTGATCCCTGCAAAATGGCTTCTGAACAATAGATTATGAAATTCCTTTTTGCTAACTTTTCAAGATTTTGCTTTCACTTTAGTTAATGCTTTTGATTATTATGACTTCATTGTCAGCAAAAGATAGAGCAAATAATTAAGCAAATAAAAAATCAACAATACATCATGTATGTTTCAGTTCTTTTATTATTCACTTTGAAGGGAATATTTCAATATTCTTCAACCTGCCCTCAAGAGATTCATCCCTCTGAGATAAAAAAAAGTATAATATCATGCACAGTACGTGTGCCTATCCCCAACCTTAATGCTAAGCATTTACTGTAAAATCAGTGTCTACAGTTGTAGACTTAGCAAGCATTGGTATTTTATATAAAATAATTAACTCACCAAAATTTTAAGTTACAGTAAAGTAATCCACTTACATGTACCTCCAGGACCAACTTACTTGCAAATGTACACATACTTTCTAATAACTGTTGGGTTTCCATTTATCTTTACGTCTTGCAATTATTATTTCAACCAAGGTTGAAACAAATTGACCTGAAATCAAATTTAACCTGCAGCAGATACGTGGCCAGGTTTCTGATATTTTTGAACACTGTGTTGCACTGTCAACCAGAAACCAATGGGTCTTAGAAACGGATGATGTAGGTGAAGGATGCTTTTGACATAGTGTACAACTGTACAAGTGTAGTTGCCTTTCGTTTTTTGGTGATCTTGTGAATGTCAGTAAATTGAATTTCATTTACATGTAGGTATACCAGGCAGACCATCCCCTCCAATAGCAACATCTATTCTGGCAACATCCATTAACATTACATGGAGTGCACCTGATTATGTTGGTGATGGAATTACAGGGTACAATGTGCGGTGGGAGGATGTTGGGGCATCAACACCTTCTCAAAAGGTTATTGTAGGAAACAAATCTAGAGTAGCTACACTCAGTAACATATCACCATACACCAACTATACTATTGAAGTACAGGCATTCAATGGGAAAGGAGACAGCCCTTGGTCATTTCCACTGATAGTGCAATCCTCTGAATCTGGTAAGTGTATGATCATGAAAAATATAAGCAACTATTAAAGAGCATTGGCCACAAATGTCTAAAAGCAGCAACTTGTGCTTTAGTTTTTGTCTTTTTCAATAATCAGTACAACGTTTAGTTTCGTTTGGTGGCACTTACATTGTGCTGCAAACGTTCACCAAGAACGAGGGCAATAATAAAGCAAAGAGTGGATGAGTAGAAGATGTTTCCTTTTTGTATCCTACATTCATTCAGTCGAATCCACCAATTTTTGTGAGTTTTGTAACTGGGCAAAGTTGTGTACATGTACTGTAAGCTGATAATCAAGGAGAATTTCTTGTGTTCCCCAGACCTCTCAGGTTTTCAGATTAAAGAGCACTAGACCAGGAAAGGCTGAAAAGTGACTTTTTCTAAATGTTTTTTCTCTTTTTGATAAATCACCGCCACTCAAATTAATGTTATGCTCAATTGGTTGGGGTAAAAATGTACATTTCCAAGGGATGAGATCAATACTTGAGAGTTGATGAGATAGAAGATATTTTATTGTTGTCTCATTAAGTATTTGATTGACTCATCATTGTACCATTTTCCTTATTTTTTTCTGGACACAACAATTCAAATTAGAGAGTGCAACTCTGGTACAGACCGGAAGTATCCACATAGCTTTTGCACGCGTTGCGTGTCTAGCCCTACTTGTGCACAACATGCTTTTTCATGTTAAAAGTTAGTTCCACATAATTTGGGAATTTCCCGACGACTTCCGACAACTGCCGAAGATTTCCCGACGATTTCCGAAGATAACCGAGGGAGTAGAAGGATTTTTGACGACTTCAAAACCGGACTCACCAACAGTATCACTGTTTTTTGCCGAAAAAAAAAAAAAAGAATTTCTATTAAATTGGTTTTTAAGCAATTATGCTCACTATTGTCAGTTGGGCGTGGGAAACTTGTCTGAATGCGTGAGATCTATCATTGCCGAGTTCGAGTAATAATGAGTTTGAGTGAGTTTGCGGCATGAGTAAATCTTATCATGATGGTTTTGGAAGCCATCTTATCAATAATAAGAAGGCAAATACGTCTGAAATTAACAGTGTTTGTGTGGAAAAGTGATTTTAAATAGTTTTTACAAACTGCGCTTCTGAAAAATTCATGAATTGGAAACTTTAGGCACTAGAAAATCAGAAATGTTTCCAATTCATGAATTTTTCAGAAGTAAAGTTTTATGGAAACTATTTGGCATGGTCACTTGCAGCTCTAACCCGCTCAAATTTCAAAAGAACGCCCATAAAAGTAGCTTACCTTGTATGTTTGCAAATGGCTGGACGCCAGCTAGAGGAGTAATCTTCTCCACTTTCTGCAAGGCAGGGTTTATCACCCCCTCAAAACCCGAGGGAAGGGTGCCTAAGAATTCCTTTTGAAGTGAATCGAAATCCACGTTAGCCACCTTTGCTTTGACAGATCAGATGCAAACATTGTGCGAAAACCGCGCTAATTTTCTACTGTGTATTGTGCAGTATGATTGGTTTATTTCTGACCAGTTACGATACTCGTTAAATATATATAAATTTGATTGCCTCTGCTGATTTACGTTTTCCGATCAAATAAAAGCACTAAATAAGAGCACTAAATCCACTTCTTGCTTTATTTTCTTTTTTGAAATCGCGAAAATAACAAAATTAGTGAAAAAAAAAAGGAAAAAAGCCGTGGTAGGTAGTTCCCGGGAGATTTGGTGGCTTAACCGGGAGACCGGGAGACTTGATGAAAAACTTGGAGACTCCCGGGAAAACCGGGAGAGTTGGCAGGTATGAATATATGTGAGTAACTTACATGTATATGTACGTATTGAAAAAAAATTCTTGTACACATCTTCGTATCACCATATAGCAGTTATAATAAATGTAGATTTGAAAGTTGACATTGTTACATAAATTCTTGAGTACATGTAAACCTCAATGACCCATCAGGGTGTCTGATGTAAAGTGAAAAAAGGTCTTGTTCTCTGGTTAAAAAACGTTTAATAAAGTATAAAAATGATGCTGAAAATGACAGCATATTAATACCCATAGTTAAGGTAAAAAGTCTGTCTTACAAGCCACATGGCCCATTCAGTCCAGCGCTTACATGAAGCAACTAGGAATATTTATACTCCCCCCTGGATGGGATGCTAGTCCATCGCAGGGTTACCCCCAGCATTGTCGCCAGTACCCATTTATACACCTGGGTGGAGAGAGGCACTGAGAGAGTAAAGTGTCTTGCCCAAGAACACAACACAATGTCCCCGGCCAGGACCCAAACCTGGACCACTCGATCCAGAGTTGAGCACTCTAACCATGAGGCCACTGTTAATTGTCTTCCCCGGGCTAGGTTTCCTTAATGTCATCATCATCTTTATGACAATTGCTTCTAGTTACATTAGCCCCATGGTGTCAAGTCTGATTTTTTTTTCAGCTCCTTCCCCTCCCAGGAACCTACAGCTGCATGTAGTTTCATCTACTTCAATTGAAGCAAGTTGGGATGAGCCTGAAACAAAAAATGGAAACATCAGACGTTATGCTGTCTTTTATGGCAAAAACAGGCTTGATTCTCAGCTTTATACAACAGAAACTAAATACCTCCTGACATCTTTGGACGAAAATACACTTTACTCTGTTCAATTGACTGCTGAAACCAGTGTTTCTGGAAATCCATCGGGCACTAAACAAGTAAAAACATTCGAAGATGGTGAGACCTTGATAAGTATGGCCGGTCAGATCTTATGGATTTTCAAGACGAGTTTAACTGTTTGTCTCATCTTGACTGATGTGGTTTGACTTCCCTTACCCCTACTTCCTAGTTAAAGTAGATTGTTCAAAATTAATGATTATTTTTGAGAAAGTGAGTTAAAAGTTATTGGTAGGAATGAAGGTGCTTACTCCTCTTCTTTTGTCAAGGGACATACATGTAAGGGTACTGAGTAGGTCTTGCACTGTCATCTGTTAATAAACCAGTAACTTGTATTTTGATTAGGGTTAGGGTTAGGTTTTGACACAAAATTTTGTTCCTCCTCCTTTAATTTTGGCTGCTGTGTGTGTGAGCTTCCCTTCCGTGTAACCAATTATTAACTTCAGGCTTTTTGTTTCATTGCCTCCTGTTGTTTGGGAGACCAGTTCCTCTTACTGGCCAATTTTTCTTAAGAGTTCCGCGGCGTTTAACAAATGTGCATGAAATTACTAAACTACATGTATTTAAAATCTAAAGGAAGTTTCATAAGAATGTGAAGTGCAAAATAGGAAAATTGATGAACTGCAAAGTAGTTTAAGAAAAAGTATGTGTAAAAAGATGATTAATTTTTTGGTCACCTTTTTTTTGTTTGTGTTTTATAAATAGCTCCCAGCTCTGATCCAGTGATCAAGAAAGGGCGTGATGGAACAAAAGCAGAGGATGCTCACACCATTAGAGTTGTCTGGGAGGAAATACCACAAAACGACCAAAATGGCATTATTATTGGTTACTCAGTGTTTTACAATGAGACAGGTCAATCTCAATATTTCAGTAAGAATGCAAATGCAAGTCAAACGAGTGCTTTAATTGGCGGACTGAAACCTTTCACCATCTACTGCATTAAAATAGCAGGCTATACCAAGGTTGGAAGGTCACCATTGATGGACCCATGTCATGAAGTGAAAACACTTCAAAAAGGTATGTAAACATTTACATTCACGCTGTTGATACTGGTTTCATGTAAATGTCATATATAACGTATAATCATTGTAAAACAATGTTGCACGTGGGTGGTTCCTTCTGAGCATTCTACTCAATCGGTCATTCCAAAGAGGTGTGCGTTAGCCTGTACTTGAAACGTCACTTGCAACTAAGCATTAGAAATCTCCGGAAGCAGGCCAACGCAAAAGTAATAAGTAATGGTGCAAATTATCCTCTTCTTCCATTTCCCAACTGGCTGTGTCGGTCCTCTTCAAGGTAGCCTTGAGCTGCTCTTTGTGGTGTCTTTTTGGGGCACCTTGTACGTGGTCTTTTGCCAGATTCAAGTTGAGAAGAGGATTTGTTTGAGAAGGCATGAGTCTGGTATTCGGGCAAGATGTTGAGTAATGATGGCTTCGAGGCTTTCCATATCTACTTGAATGTTGACCTCGTTGTTAGTAATTGGGGATTGTCACTTGATTCGCAGAATTTGAAGAATCGTTCAAGTTTTCAGATGTCTCTTCCGTAGAGGACCCATCTTTGACAGGCATACAGTAAGGTAGAGGTGACCTCAGCGAAGCAGGGTGGCCTTGATCCGATTGTGATGTCTTTGTCAGTGGTGGCATTTGAGCTCTGATTATTATACATTCTGAGTCTTCAGGTGCAAAGTTGTAGATGTGTAAAATATTGACACAAAGGCCACTGACATACATTAAGACAATATTTTAATCAGTTGTTGTATACTTAAGGAGGTAGTGTGGCCCAGTGGTTAGGGCGCTTGCCTTGAGATCCGGTGATCCCGAGTTCAAGACCCACTCTGACCACTGGTTGAATTTGTTCCTGGTAGTCCCTGGTTCAACTTCCCTGGCGGCTGCACTTGTAAATAGCCAACTGGTTTGCCTCCGGCCAGTTGGGATTCTTAACAGTTGTTGTTTCATTCATTGTGTTTCATTGGCTCTGAAAAGCCCCCATGGGGAGCGGTCAATTAAGTATGTAATTACATGTAAGTATGTACCTGTATACTTGGAGTGAAATGTTGACAAGAGATATTCTTGCAATTATTATTGTAAAGGAGTAACAAATTTTCAAACCAACAGGATGACTGTATGTTTGTTAAATGTATTTTCTAGGTCCTAGTCATCCACGGGATGTGATGCTCCAGGCCAAATCATCTACATCCATTCTTGTATCATGGAAGGAACCAGCTGTGCAAAATGGAATAATAACCAATTACATAATATATTATGGGCAACAAGAACATGACCAGAAAACAGAAGCTCGAGTCACAGGAAGTACTTTTGAGAGACTCTTGACTGATTTGAGAAAATTTACCACCTATTACATCAAAGTGAGAGGGAATACTACAGAGCTGGGAAATGCTTCAAGACTACTGAATGCAACGACGTTTGAGGACCGTAAGTAGTCCTTGTAATTACGTAAATTGTAATACAGTCAACAGAGGTACTCTGTTAGGATTGGGCGAGCAGTTCAATTTTATCCCAAATAGTAATCTGTAGATTTCCAGCTAAGTACATGCAAGTGATTCAGAGCAGCAAAATCAAAACAATAGACCAATTTCGATATATTAAAATTCAGTGATTCAGAGCACCAAAATCAAAACAATTGAAGTGTATTAATGTTGTTTGTCTTTGAGGTAACCACTGTAAGAAAGAATTGGGAGCTGAGCAAACCTCGTGATAAACTTGTCGCTTGAATCCGGATTTTTCCCTGACATTTGGAAAGACTCAGTTGTTACACCACTGTTAAAAAAACAACGTCTTGACTTGGTCTTTAAAAATTTTCGACCAATCAGCAATCTTTCCTTTGTTTCAAAATTGGCTGAAAGAGTGGCAGCTGATAAAATCCAGTCCTACTTAAATGAACATGGTCATCTTTTTCCTTCATTGCAATCAGCCTATCGACAGCACCACAGTACAGAAACTGCCCTGCTTAAAGTCAAGAATGACATTTTGATGAACATGGAAGATCAGCATGTCATGTTGCTTGTTCTCCTTGATTTAAGTGCTGCGTTTGATACTGTGGACCATGGGATTCTCTTCAATCGCCTCCAATTTGATTTTGGAATTTCAGGTTCTGCACTTAATTGGATTGAATCGTACCTCTCTAACAGAACCCAGCGTATCTCTATAGACTGAGTTCTATCGAATATTTTCAATCTTAAATCTGGAGTTCGACAAGGCAGCTGTGTCGGGCCATTATTATTTTCTCTTTATGCTAACAAGCTTTTTAAGATCGTCCAATGGCATCTTCCTAATCCCCATTGTTATGCAGATGATACGCAACTGTACATTTCGTTTAGACCAGGAAATGATTTAGAGGAAACCCCTGCCTTAACTGCCATGGAATCATGTATTGTTGATATCAGTCCATAGATGCATACGGGTAAGTTAAAACTGAAATCAGATAAGACAGAGTGTCTTCTGATTGGAACGCGTCAACAACTTCAGAAAGTTAGTAACATCAGTATCTTATCAGTTGGCGACTCCCAAATTGTTCCGTCATATGAAGTCCGTAACTTAGGAACCTGTTTTGATTCGAAAATGAGTATGCTAACTCATATTGATCAACAGAACTTGCTCATCCGCTTTCCATTGTCTTCATAACATACGCAGAATTAGAAAATACGTGTATATAAGTCGCCCAGTCACCGAATCACAAGTTCATGCTTTTATAATCAGTAGAGTAGATTATTGTAACAGTCTACTATATGGCCTCCCGAATTCACATATTGTGAAACTCCAACAGATACAGAACGCCGCAGCTCGGTTGGTAATGGGAACACCAACATTCTGTCATGTTACACCATTGCTTTTCCATCTTCATTCCATCATCCCGATTAATTACCTTATAAAGTTTAAGATTGTACTTTTGACATTTAAGTGCTTATATGGTCTAGCTCCTAATTATTTTATTGATTTAATTAGTGTCAAAAAGCAATCCAGGTACTATCTTAGATCAAACGAGTCTTCGTTACTTGAGTTACCTAGTATTAAGACCCGTCCAACCCTTGGCGATCGTGCATTCCAGTCAACTGCACCTTATCTGTGGAATGCATTACCTTCAAAAATTCGCAACATAAAGACATTGAACACTTTCAAGACTGCTGTTAAAACTCTTTTTTTTTTTAATTTAGTGTTTAAATAGTTTTTTATTCATGTCTTATCTTTTATATATAACTAACTAGTTCTAACTAGGCTTTGATTGTGTATAGGTTCGTAGTTTTTAATAGTTTCACTACTTTTAACATAATTTTACTTTTAACAATATTGTGAAGTGCAACTGAATGTAACTATATAGAGCTCTGCACTATATAAATGTAAATTATTATTATTATTATTATTATTATTATTATTATTATTATTACGAATGCTCTCCATGTACGTTCTCAGAAATGATGAATGACGTTGGCATTGACAAAAAGCAAACATAATCAAGAAATGATAAATCTAGCCATTAGAGCGACATATTTTATCTTTTGCCGTAGAAATAAGATTTGGGATAGCCAAAACTTTAATTTTTTTAGTTGATTCATTTGTAAATAAGTATATCACTCAATTTCAAGTACCGGTAGCCAGTGGTAAATTGCCAATATGTAGAGAGATTTACAACTGTATTCGAAGACAAATAAGGTTTTCATTATTTCTTTAGCGTTTAAGTTATAAAAATATCGTAAAGCGTTTATACTCATTTAAGAAAATTAGAAAAATATACAAAAATGTTTAAATCCCATTTTGTACTCTAAATATGCATTGATACTAAGTTTTGAAAATTAAGAGATAAATAGAAAACTGCTGACAATAGTTACAGTGCGACGCGCCTTACCGTGGCCACCTAACAAAGTTTTTTACAAATGGTCCGCCAATCAGGATGTGTGAATTTGATTGACAGTCACGCCTCTTTGCAAAGTTTGCGCAGTTGTAAGTTGCATGGTTTGTTGAGTTGCCGTATTTACACTCAAATGTGAAAGTTTGTTGGGTGGCCACATTAAGGCGCGTTTCACTGTAAAAATACATGCTTCTTGCAAGAAAAAATCTTCCAGAATATTTATAGGGGGTATTTTGAAGTGATGAAAACTCAAAGAAATCTTGAAAACGTGGACTGAAATAATCCCACAGTTCCACACTTGTGGATATCAAGTGGAGGATTATTGTAGCACAAGCGAAGGGGCATCTATTCCTTTTGATCTAGTGTAGAAGGCTCTTAAGGGAAAAACTTCGGGGCTGCTATGCCCCAGTCCCAATCAACTACTCTTCGAAGTTCAAAGGAATAGATGCCCCTTTGCTACTACTGATGCAAACCTTCTTGATGTGTACATTCATAGACAGAATTGTCAAGCCATGCCCCAAGGTTGCGAGGAGAGTTAGTTTGATTTGATGTCAGATTCAGTTACACGTATACCGTTAATGTTCACCTTTATCAACTTCAGGCATGATCCAACAATAAGAACTTCAGTCTTGCTGTCACTGAGCGTACGTTTATGACTGGCCATTCATGCTGAATGTCAGTAATATGGCCTTCCATACACTGTCGCTCTGACTCCCTTTTCTTTGAGACGCAGTGGATCCCAGTCGGAAAGACGCATAAAGTTAAGTATCATCAGCATAATTATCCCTGTACAGATATTAAATACCTCTTGACAACAAATATGAAATATAGGAGAACCATGCAATATGTAGAGTACAGCACCGAGGCAGCTTCCCTTGGGAACTCCACTCAGTAGATCAAAGTCTTGAAATTGTTTCTGGTTGATGAACACTCAGTGTTTTGTGGCAGTCAGGAAAGATGTAAGCCAGCAAAAAGAGCATTGCCAGTAACTCCAAAACCATTCTCCAATATGTTTCCCATGATTATTTGATGTACGGTATCAAATGCTGCACGGAGGTCGAGCAAAACCAAGAGGGGTGTCCTTTCATGTACTTCCAATACTCAGGACGATATAGCTGTGAACCCTTAGCAGCATGGTTTCAGTCGATTGGTATTGTCCTTAAGACAATTACATGTAGTTGTTCAGGAGAGGAGCATTCTCATTTCAGTGCCAGAGAAGCTAGGAAATAACTGCCTTTTCCTCTGTTTTTTATACAAATTGATACAAAAGGCAGGTTACTCACATGTCGCGAACTATTGTAGACCATTTTCAGACCTAACTTCTTGAGCAGTAGACCAATAAGCGAAAGCTTCCAGTTCTCAGGAATGGGGTTACTCTCCAATGATTGGTTACTCATCTGCGTGAAGACTGAAACGAGTACATTCAGCACACTTCTTTACTAATCAGGTGGGGATGGGGTCCAACTGACAACTTCTTCAGAGGCAGAGATAATGATCTCACACGTCTCATCATTAGTAATTGGTACAAAACTCTTAAGAGTTGACATACAGAGAGGAGATTTTTGAGGTTGGTGACTATGAATACACTTCTGAGCAAAAAACCATACTCTCAAGATAGACTAAGAACTATTGAAAAAAGGTGTTGGCTTGAACAGAATGTGCCAGAGTGGAAGATACACAATGATAAACTATGAAGCATGGCTATGCGGAATAAAATTCCACCCACTCACTCCATCGTCGAAGCTTACTTTGAGAGATCCTGGTTCTGCCGCCCAATCTCTCAGACTGTGTAGGTATGTCCTTGAAGGGAGAGTGCGGAGAGCTTGACATAGTTATCCATATGAAGCCAAGTTTCGGTGGTTACACAATATCAAGCTTCTTATCTTGTATTTACATTCCGTATGGACAGACGGGTTGTAAACTAGGGTAGACAGGAAAAAGATATGTATATTTATGCCGGCAGAACATTATTAACCCTATCTCTGAAGCAGCCCCCTTGACAAGTGAAAAAATTTTCTGTCGTCAAAATTCTGTAAGTATTACTCTAATGAGGAAAAGGGTTGAAAACGCGCGAAATGAGCACATCAACTAAGAGTCGTAGTGGCCATGTTGGAATCTGCTAACAAAGAATCCCGGATGATGTTCTTGTGTCTTGTGTGAGGTGTAAATGGCAAGGGCGCTAGGTTTTGTGTCGGTTCTAGTGCACAATCAAGGGAATTCTGGTCAGGAATAGCTGTGTTTTCATTAGCACTTTCACAGGCCAATCTGAATATTTAACAAGCCAGTCAAAGCATCATGCAAATATCCTCTTCTAGATAATATTGAAGTAAAGGCTCTATCACTAGATGGATTCAGCCTACCGTAGTTTTTTGGTTGTAAGGCCCAGCATTTCTCAAAGAAATTGCTTGTTGGCCCCAAATGTGATCTAAACTTAAGGTGCGTCTTATAGCCGAGTATCTTCTTGCAACAAAACACTTCCAGGGCTGGTTCTTTGATGCTTTGCCGCCATCTTGTATGTTAAATTCGTCCCAGTCTTCCCCTTACTGTAATTTCTAAATGGTGGCCTCAAACCAACGTTCGTGATGGTGGCCTTCGATTCTTAGCGTTGTACAACAAAAACACCCTCAAGAAAGTA
Source organism: Montipora sp. Colony 1 RG-2022 (assembly GCA_023091755.1). NCBI lineage: Eukaryota > Metazoa > Cnidaria > Anthozoa > Scleractinia > Acroporidae > Montipora > Montipora sp. Colony 1 RG-2022. Next base: position 1,901 of record JALIRR010009051.1, on the reverse strand, counting down.
CTAACAACAGCAGGATTCAAAGGTTTTTCTCTAAAGTCTAGTTGAATTTTCTTCTGCCATTGTTCTTGACTTACACTACAATCTTCAGATGAGACAGCATAATTAGCGATGAGTTGAACCCTATTCCTCTATTTGAGATGCGTCTTATAACCGAGTATTTTGATGAGATTTTCCGCAGTTTGTGACATAAATGCCATCAAGTTTGAAAGTTAAAGGTGCACCTTTAATATAGCCGAGTGCGCTGTGTATCCGAAAAACTGAGGTATGCGATGATTGATTGCAGGCGAGTAAAGCCTGGAGTAAAGCCATCCTGCAGCCAATTGTACAACCTTGGCATGTGGGCTTTCTTAACCTGATTGCTGATTCCTTCAAAAAGTTGTTTACGTCTTCTGTGACTCGGTTGTTGGAGTCTTTTCAGTCTTACCCTGGTTCCAGTGGCAGTCCCTGTCAATCAGTTCCTTCTTACCACTACCCTGATTTCAAGTTTGCTGAAGTGTCGGATGCTTATGTGAGATCTCAACTGTGCGTTTTAAAACCTGGTAAAGCAGTTGGCCTTGACAACATTCCAGCCCGCCTTTTGGTTGATTTAGTGGACATTGTTGCCAAACCCCTTGACTGCAATTATTAACATCTCTTGTCCAAAAAAGATAAGGCTGATTATATGGACAACTATCGACCTATCTCTATTTTGCCTGCAGTTTCTAAGGTGCTAGAAAGAGCTGTGCATCATCAATTATATGCTTACCTTCAGTGGCACAAGGTTCTTAGCCCTTATGAATGCGGTTTCTGAAAGTGCCACTCCATGGAGTGGGCCGCTACAGTATGTGCCTCGCGGATACAATCCGAAGGAACATTGACCAAGGCCGGTTTACTGGTGTTGGTTTGATCAACCTGCGGAAAGTGTTTGATACCGTCAACCATGAAGTGCTGCTGAACAAGCTGCGGGGACTTGGAGTGGTGGATGGTGAACATGAGTGGTTTACAAACTAACTAGATGAAAATCTTTAGAGATTTGGATATCGTATCCAAATCTTTAAAGATTTGGATACATGCATACAATATCCAAATGTCTACTAATTAAATTCTAGAAAAATATCATGTGACATGAATAATTAATTCTAACTAAAAATAACGTCTCACGCAAACAACAAACATTTTAACGCTTTAAGCTGCAAACAATACAGTAAAGTGTCCAAGCGGGACATCGTCCACCCGACTTTATTTTCAACCGCCTTGGATAGCTAGTAGTTTAAACTTTTGGCATTCATGTTTTCAAAATTTTCAGTCAACTCTTGCACATCCAAACCAATGTCTTCACCTTTGAACACTCCACCTGGCTCAATGGAGCAAAACTTGTTTGCTCTTTGGCCTTGCCATTCTCAAAAAATCTGTATCGCCCATTTGTTCGTGTAAACCGTAGATTTCGGAACAGAATTGATAATAGACGCGTTTTCCTCGTCAGAAGTTTTGGGAATCCGAAACCCTGAACTTGACTCATCCATCTCGCACAGTAAACTGAATATGATAAACTGTAACTCCCAAATGGAACATTCCAACGAAAACATTTTTATCACATTCTCTAGCTATTGTTTACAAACAATAATTGGCAACTCGTTTAAGAAGCTATACCAAAAACTCGTGCTTCGTGTTTCATCAGGGGTTCCAAACACCTCGAAAGAATAAAAGCACTCGGCCTGCGGCCTCGTGCTTTCATCTGTTTCGCGGTGTTTGGAACCCCTGATGAAACACTGGCACTCGTTTTTGATATATTACTACAGAACCGCATCCAAATTGTTGAATTTCAGAGTGTGTCCATTGCTGCTGAACTTGTGTGTGTTGGAGTACAACGGAGGTCAATTTTAGGGCAGCTGTTATTTATCCTCCAAATGAACGATCTTCCT
>JALIRR010009050.1:10000-12500 GCA_023091755.1 Montipora sp. Colony 1 RG-2022 | reverse complement strand
CAGTTTCTCTTTTTAATGAGAAGTCAGCGATTTACTAATAAATGCCCAGCAAACGAAGCCGATTTTCTTGCAGTGACCTACGTAGACTTAATTGCCTTAAGTCGACCTCACGAGAATCCCAGGAGAAAATGTTTTGGCGAGCGAAGCGTGATTTTTCGGACACGAGGAGTATGTGCGAGCTACGAAGTCGTCGTCCCACACGCTATTTACATGAGACGAAGGACTTTTCGAAAGTCTAGCAGTTACCGTACGCAAAATCTCTCACGGTCCAAAAGTGTACCTCCCGAGAATCTGGAAGTCCGTTGCAATTGGTCTACGTTAATTCCGGCTCGTTTCAGCAGACGCTCGTGGGGAAGAAGCGCGTGACGAAGCCCTAAGAGTGTCTGCGTGGGAAGCTAACGAGACCTCGAAAGTTCAGACATTCGAGCAGATCGTACATAAGAACACACAGCGAGGCGGTGTTGTGGAGCGTACATAACAGTCATAAAATGTTGGTCTCAATTTTGCGTGGAACTTTCAAGTGATGCAACGGAGACACTAGTCACTGCGATGGTTTTACTCTCCGTTGCACAACAGATTTTTTATGTCGGCCCGATTTTTTTCAAAGCCGCCGCCAAAAATCGGGCCGACAAGTCGCACCGTGTAAACCGACCTTTAAGCACGCGCGTTTTTCAGACGCGGACGGCAACCGGAAGAGAACATTTCGCTTGCTAGGACAATGGTGTCTCCCAGATTTTTATCCTAATCGAAAAGATACTTAGCAATGTGAATGTGGTTGTGTAAAGATAAGTTAAAAGAGAAAACAAATCACTTCCGGTTTTTTATTTTAACTCGAATTTTCTTATTTATTGGTCCGCCATTACTAACTTCAAAATTTTGAGAGAGCTGGGTCGAGGAGAAAATGACGTCAAAGACTCACTAGTTTGAGAGTGCAATGCGTGTGTACGCGGCTGAATTAATATGCAGCACTGGAGTTTCGGGCTTTGAGATTTTTAAATTCATGTTTTGCATATAAAATAAGTTGCGGTTACACGCTGCAATTTTAAGATAGTGAGTAAATGACGTCACTTTTCCTTAGATCCAACCCTCCAATCGGTCAGTTTTGAACGTGGGTAATGGCAGACCGTGAAATCCAAAACTTACACTCAAAGTAAATAGCCTTTGGATAAATTTGGTCAGTCAAGTGTTGAGCAATCACACTTTCAAAATCTGAAGGAAAAAAAGAAGTGATTTTTTTTAATCGTAGTAGCACTTTAAGGAGATGGGGAAAACTTGATTACCCGGAGAAAAACCACATGGAGCAAAGGAGAGAACCAACAAACTCAAGTCATATATATGTGACGCCGAGTCTGGGAATCGAACCTGGGCCACATTGGTGTGAGGTGAGTGTTCTCGCCATTGAGTCATCCCTCACTCTCTCGAACCAGGGACACATCAGAGTGCTCGCCCTTGCAGCGTGCAGCTTATTGTTGCACAGAAATAGGTCTATTAACTAGAATGCGAGGATCACTTAAAAATCGCGTGCGTAACTTACATCGCGACGAAACCGCGTGAGCGAGCTGGCAAGAGGAACACTTTTCCTCTCCCCATTCCTCTCGCCGGTTCGCTAGTTGACATGTTTTCCTCTCGCCGGCTCGCTCACGAGGGCTTCACCGCGATGTAACTTACGCGCGCGATTTCCAAGTGAGCCAGGTCTCAGGCTAGTGCACCCTAACCCTAACCCTAACCGTAACCGTAACCACAGGTTACGGGTCAGTGAACTTTGTCACTTTGCTTCAGATAAATAACCAACACCAAAAGTGTCTCCCAACCCTAATCCGCACTCAGGTATACGGGAAAATGTTGGCTTCGTTGTTCATCAGTGGAGTAGGGCCTTTTAGTCTTGACCTGTGGAATGTGGGTTGTGTTTTAGACCAACCCGAGGTAAAGTGCCACACTCTTAAACCCACTGACATCTTAATAAATAAAGTTTATTAACCATACGTCGCGACAAGAAAATAACAGTTTGAAAGGCAACGCTCCTGGGCGCGGGTGTTCGAAAGACGATTAACTTAATCCAGGACTAGCGTAAACTTTTTTTTGGGTGAAAGTTTCTTTTGCTTCTTTTTCTTTTTTCAAGATTGACTTCTTCTAAAGTAAAGTTTTGCCGAATACCAGTGATGAACTGAACAGCATTTGGGAGTAGAAACATAAACTCCTTGGTTAATTTTTAATCTGGGATTACCGTTAATCGGCTTTTAAACAACCGAGCCCACGAGTCAATGGAAATCGTTAGCGACCTTTTTTAACAAGTCTTCCTGTTCTTTTCACAGAAATGTTCTCTTTATTTTTACAAGCTAACCAATTCAAGCTCAATGAGTTCGATAGTCCATTGACAAAAGGTTCTGTGAGGCCTCCTTTTAATACACAGCGGATAGATCTAGAATAAATGGACTTGGTTGTGATGAAAGTCCAAGCAAGTCTACCTCAGTTTACTACCGCAAGGAAATAACAGGTGATT
>JALIRR010009049.1:7500-16919 GCA_023091755.1 Montipora sp. Colony 1 RG-2022 | reverse complement strand
AAATATAGGGAGTGGGAAAGTATGGTAAATTTCAGTCAACTGTAGTTTTAACTCAAAGGAGAAAAAAGAGATTAAAGATATTTTCTCTGCTGATTCACTGAAAATTAGCTTTATATACTTGTCGAGGCGAGGAAAATAGTAATGAATGTCTGGTAGGAAGGAAAGTATAAAAAGAGCGAGAGACCCCAAACTGATAACGATTACTAAAGAGGGAAAGGTTCAATTTCTATGTTATATTGTTCTAAAAAAGGCTTAAAATTTTCAATAGTTGAAATATTTCTTTTGCTTCTGCAAAGCCAAATGTAGAATCTCACAAGTAACATAACGAAGGTAATTGCGGCTTTGTTTTTGGAAGTATCACGACAAGACTGTTAAGGAGATAGTCGTTGGATAAAAGTATACGATCCTTTAGAAAGGCAATAATGTATTTCCAGAAAACGTCTATTTTGCTGCAGAACCTGAACGGATGAGGTAAGTTCCGCTTCTTCATGGCATAATGAACACCTAATGTCATCTTTGTATCCCATTTTGACTAAAGATACGTTTGTTGCCAAAGTTTGATGAAGAAATCTGAACTGAAATTCAGTCAGTTTGGTGCTTTTGGTACATTTAAAAGCGGTCATATAAGCGTTTTGCCAGATTAAATCACGAGCTTCTGGGAAAACTTTGCTCCGTCTCTCCTGACTAGAAATTTTATAGTTACATTTTAATTCCACCAGTTTTTGATAAGCTAGTCTGCTGGGCTTTTTCGATTTCAAAAAGGCGGTTGTGAAAGACTCTTGTTCTTTACAGTTTAGTGGTACATTGGTAGTTTTTGATTTTTCCAGAGCTCTCGGAGGGTAGATGTCATTCCATAGAATGTCAAAGGGCAAACCTTTGTATGATACTTTTTTTTCAAATTCTGTTGGTGACAAGAAAGTACTTGGTTTTAACGATTTGATTCACCTCAGAAATGCCCATTTGATACCAACTTTCCAAATGTCAGTGAGTAGGAAAATTCCTCGAGCGAGCATTCCGCGAGTAAAGAGAGTTTCGGTAGGCAATAGACGACGTTTATCTCTTGCTAAAATGCTGCTCGTGTCAATAAATATTTTTCTCTGGCGATAATACTCTGGATGGTTCTATTTTTTGACTGAGCAAATATGATTTTTGCCGCTTGTTTCATGCTGGGAGGACTCGACACACATATTAATTTTTTGCGTTAATTATTCTGGTCGGCTTGATTGGCCTTCTCGAGCAAGAGCATTTTCTTTGACCTCTTTTGAAACGGAGACTTTTTCATTGATAAAGGAGGTCTTAAGGTTGTTTTATTTTCTCCAAAGTGCCCCCTGGAAGTGAACAATTAAAACGATTTTATTTTGTCAAGGAATGTGATGGTTTCCACCCGGTTTCCTGCAAATTTTTGTCACGCTGGGCCAAACACGTTAATGTTTTTGGCCGAATCTTAAATTCTCACGGACAGTGATTTACGAATTTACAGATCCAAAGTTCGAAGAACATATTGCAGCTTCTACTGAAGCTACATTAATTATACAGGAATGCGTTGTGACTGATTTACAGCGATCTTTAAACAATGATTTTTTAAGTTCAGGTTTTTTTCTTATGATGTTAGTCTTTGGGCCTGGAGCACGTAGTTCACCGCTGCTTTGGTAGATCTCACTTTAGTAATACTTTTAAATTACCTAAACGGTCTTGCGACTGTTCTGTTACTGCCAATTTGTGATCACGCAAGACATGGTTTCGGTTTTCCACGCAAAACTCATCAGTTCGCGGGTTGGCTTTATACTTTTTTTATAGTTGCTCCTCTTACAAGACCAGTTATTTTCTTGGAACTTTAACATTACACGTTACCCTCGTAGGGCATCAGAAATTCTAGCCTTCTTATTGGCTTCAGAGTGCAAACAATGACGGTGTTTCCATGCTTTTTGGGGTGATAAAAGCATTTTTTGGGTAAAAGAAATTGAAGAGTTTTGTTAAAGATTCCGTCAGGACTGGCACCGCGAAACCTATGAAACATAACATAACATAAGACCTTTACTTACACACGATTGGATTTAAAGCTTACAAGCTTGTGGGGTCGTGTGAAACCATGAAACCATTGACCACAAAACCATGAAACCATCGACACCACGAAACCTATAAAACCTTGAAACCATTGACATCGCAAAACCTATGAAACTGTAAAACCATTGGCACCACGAAACCTATCAAACCATGAAACCCATGACTCCATGAAACCCATAAAACCATGAAACCATTGACACCATGAAATTAATGAAACTATCGACACCACGAAACCCATGAAACCAAGAAACCATGAAACCTATGAAACCTTGAAACCATTGATACCGCGAAACCTATGAAACTATAGAACCATTGACACCACAAAACCTATGAAAGCATGAAACCATTGACATCACGAAACCTATGAAACCACGAATCACATGAAACTATGAAACCATTAAAGCCACGAAACCTATGAAACCATGAAACCACTGACACCACAAAACCTATGAAACCTTGAAACCATTGACACCGCGAACCTTTGAAACTATGAAACCATTAAAACCACGAAACCTAGGAAACCATGAAACCACTGACACCACCAAACCATGAAACCATCGATACCATGAAACCTATAAAACCTTGAAACCATTGACACCGCAAAACCTATGAAACTGTAAAACCATTGGCACCACGAAACCTATCAAACCATGAAACCCATGACTCCATGAAATCCATAAAACCATGAAACCATTGACACCATGAAATTAATGAAACTATCGACACCACGAAACCCATGAAACCAAGAAACCATGAAACCTATGAAACCTTGAAACCATTGATACCGCGAAACCTATGAAACTATAGAACCATTGACACCACGAAACCTATGAAAGCATGAAACCATTGACTTTGCTCTAGCGTTATTAAACAACCGACAGCTCAATCGAAATACGAAGCAGAATATGCTAATGTCGTTTTAGATTGGAAGAAGATCTATAGCCTTCCTTTCACTGTTGCAATGGATTCAAAGACTCGACAATTTCAGTACAAAATATTAAACAGATATTTAGTAAGGAATGTCTATCTGAAAAAGGTTGGTATAAAACTATCATCTGACTGTTCTTTTTGTGAAGATGCGGACAAATCTCTAGAGCACTTGTTTACTTCCTGCCCCTATGTTCTCTCGTTCTGGAAGGATCTCTCGGACTGGCTTAATGATCTTGGTGTTAAAGTAGATTTACTTACTAAGGCGGATATAATTTTTGGTAGTTGGGAGCGCAAAGACGATTTCTTGTTTTTTAATCACGTCCTGCTTATTGCTAAGCAGTACGTATATTATTGTAGAATCAACGCTCTCGTACCATCTCTTCGAGTATGTACTTCCAGAATTAAAGCTGTTTATGAGTTGGAGACTGCTATTTCAAAAAGTGGAAAGAGTTTGGCTTTTCATCTTCAAAAGTGGGGCAAGTATTGTAGACAAGGGCAATAACGTATTGCAGAAGTGTTCACAACCCTCGCGGCCTCGTCGAAACGTGTTAACTTAATATTCTCAGTTTGTTGTTATCAGCTTAGGTAGCCTAAATGTAGTTTGTGCGTGTGTTCTGTTATTACTAAACGTAAACAATAAAAATAAATAAAATACAAAAAAAAAATGAAACCATTGACACCACAAAACCTATGAAAGCATGAAACCATTGACATCACGAAACCTATGAAACCACGAAACACATGAAACTATGAAACCATTAAAGCCACAAAACCTAGGAAACCATGAAGCCACTGACAACAAGAAACCATGAAACCATTGACACCACGAAACCTGTAAAACCATGAAACCACTGACACCACGAAACCTATGAAACCATGAAACCACTGACACCACAAAACCTATGAAACCTTGAAACCATTGACACCGCGAACCTTTGAAACTATGAAACCATTGACATCACGAAACCTATGAAACCATGAAACCATGAAACCATTGACACCACGAAATCTAGTCTATAAAAGCCGTAATTCTAGTTTTCAGTTGCTGGTCTTTCTGTCTGTCTCCGCTTTTGGAAGCCATCTTGCTACAAGCCGTTTTTGAAATCAATTGCTATTTAGCAGTTTCTAGACGTAGTCAGCAATTTGGAGCCATATCAATGTAAGTAGTCATTTTGTAATCGCCGGTCTCTCAATGTTCTCTTTCGTTTTGTCTACTTCACCGCATTAGCTTATATAGCACTTTGTTTGGTTCCTTCGTAGTGTCAACCCACATGTGTCAGTCAAGTTATTTGTGGGCTTCATTAAATTGGTGTTCGTGTTTTTAAGTGGTGTTTGGAATTTTCGGTTTCCCGTTCAGCACTGTTGTCTCAGACAGGCAAACTCACGCCTTCGGCAGTTATACTCTGGATAGGAGAAATTTGCTGGTCTCTTAACAGCTCTTCACAAGTCAGTTTCGTTGACTTTATTATGTACTCAGTAATAGGTCATCTGTGTCTGAACTTTGTGTTGAGCTAGGGAGGCCAAATGATCTCTCTCATCGGGCATGTGTACATGCATCTCGTTGGCAAGGGACTTCCCGATCATTGTGGTGCAAATTCTCCCTTTCATTTCAATACCCTCCCGTTGAAATGTTCTGCACACAGATGTAGAAACTTGCAATGACGTCAGTGTCAGGCCGTGGCTGGAGAAAAACACTTGCTCTAGTTTGGAATCTGGTTTGATAAACTGGCTTCTTACTGTTGTTCGATACCTGTCGATCAGAAGGTAGAGGTTGTCGTAGATCCAAACAACAGCTGAGCCATACACCCCTGCTGTTTTGTGTTCTTTCACATGAACCCTGTACCTTGCTGAGTCTTCTTCTGTACCAGGATAAAACACAGCGTCTTTGAACTCATTGGACGTCATCTTTACTGTAACACCACTTCTCCCACTGTTGTTTATCAAAAGGCACTTCACAATGTGTCTTGTCACTGATTATCTTGTCTGTGTCTCCCCCATGATCTGTTTCCTCTGATGTTGTTCCAAGTTGTTTAACTGCATTTATGTACTGATTTCCGTGGCACACCTGATGCAAATTTTTGCTTGAGAGGAGTTTCCTGTAGTCTTCATTATACTTTTGTAGTTGTCTCCTCGCTACATTATTCTTCTGCACAGATGACCACAAAGTCATCAGATCACAATGCACTGTGAGCAAGTCCATTGTCACATTTGGTATGGATTTATAGTTATCTTCCATGGGAAGAAATTTATAAAAGAGATGGACAGACGCTTATTAAGTATGAGCGCACAGTTGCTAGCTGATACTGAGCAACAGCATAGCTGAGCCAGGACTTCAAAACGGTAACTCCATCTTGGCCAGGAATCAGTAGTGAATAGATGGCAGGGAAGCCTGGTTGCTTGTGATCTATTGGGATATATTCTGCTAATTGAAGATGGCATGTGCGAATGATACTCTGCACTTGGGATTTGTACTGTTAAGCAATTCGTGTATTACAGTATCCCTCCATCAATGCCAACCAGGTACTCGTAAAACTCTGTGAACAACTTATCACTAGTTTGGTCACTTCCTTCATCCTGATGAATTTGAACCTCATCACAGTCAGTTGGTTGTCTCACTCCGAGATATTCATGATCACTTCATCATCGCCAATTTTATCTCTCTCTCTCTCTCTCTCTAGATCGAAAGGCACCACTTTTGTAACCTTTTGTCCCCATTTAAAAAAGGAAGTTTCATTAAGTCACAAATCCAATTTAAATCTCTTTTCAGCTTCAATAAGGTATACAAAAGGTTCTCTGTGAATTTGGCTTTCACTGAAGAATCAGTTCATATTTTACAGCTCTTTAAGCTTAAAAAGGGTACATATGTGCCATTCGCCAGGGTAACGACCACAAAGAAATGGTAAATTCCAATTTTCTCGCCACAACACGGATAGATGTGAGACCTATAAGTGTCAGTGCATTCCCCTTCTTACCCCAGTACTTTAAAAATCAGTATCGGGAAGATTACAAAAAAATGACTTGAAAGTACATGCACTTTCATGTACAGTCAAGTTTAGGATTTCAGTTAAGGCCAGAATTTCAAAATTCAATTTTTCAAACGTTAGTGCTCCCAAACCATTTAACAAAAAGACATGAAACAAACTTTCAAGTACACGGTTACCTTTCAGCATTGTGCTCGCAGAGTTTCAGAGTAATATCTCAATCCGCCTTTTTTCTTTGGTTAGTTTTTCATAGCACTATGTAGCGTTTCAATCGCGTTACAAAAGTGCCACATTTTGTGTTTTTTTGGCAGAAATTATAACGTTCGGAGAGTGGAGATATTTTTTGATGAATATTGCAATCGTTTTCTACAGTCATTGCTCAAAGTTGGACCTTGTTCTGCTTGTTGTTTGAGGCCTTCAGCTTTAAATTTCTTGTTGCCACAAAACACTTTTCTGTGCTCACGAGATGCAGCTCAATCGCAGCTTGTAAGTTTCTCGCTTGCTGAAAGATGTTTTATAAAAAGTCTATAACTTTTCATCACTTCGAAGTATCTGATGGGGTCATAAGGAATAAGCCAATATTAAAGAAAGCCAAAAATTATATACTACATTTAAAACCAACACGGCGTTGGCCTCAATTAACTTGGGTTAACTGACCTCTCCAAAAAGCTGTGAAATTTGATGCGTTCTTATCCCATTTCTGCATAAAGATGATTGTAAAAGAGATTATTGATCTTAGAATTGAACGTGAGAATATAATTTGTTGTGAGTTCAGCTGCAAAAAGTACGATCCATAACATTTGAAGCTATTACTCCTCTGCTCTTAGTATACGCCATGAATTAAAATGTACGATTTTATAGTACGCGTGCGGCCTATAGGAAACAGAAGTCGGAATTTAAATAACCCATGTGGATGACTGGTGCCAAGTTGAAAAATCATGTGCATCTCCAAGTTTTGATTTTTTTGAGTTGAATTTTTTAATTTGGCGTCAGTCATCCACACGGGTTAAATTCTGACGTCCAAGATCCGCGCACGCACTACAAAGATACTTAGAGGCTCTTAACTACAACATCATTTACAAAAAAGAATAATGAACATAAAGAGAAGGAAATAAACTCCTGTTCAATGACCAATCGGATGAACCTCTTAAAGCTCGTGATGTTCATGTACTTTAAGCATTTGTGTAGAATCAAATTTGAGCACAGTTTAGGCATGATTCGATTTGTTAGGCTTTTCCCTCCTAATTTAACAGTGAATTGTAAGTAAGTGGAAGGAAATAAATGACCCGACCATTGTTTCATGTTTTAACCTTTTTTTGCCTTTCTGAATAGACTGTCCTCGATAAGCAAAGGAACTAGAAATATCACGTGACATTGCGGGGGTATTTGAAGGAAGTCTAACTTAGCCCGCTTTTTAAGACAATCCATACATATCCCTGTCTCTGAATAAGTTATAAATTCTAAGTGAGTAACACGTTTTTTGTTTAATTTAGTCTGGGCAATATGTCTTCATAACACCTGTGAAAAGTGGATAAACTTTAGACATTGGAGTTGGCCAAATTGAAATTGGCTTTGAATGAGGTTTCTTAAACACGGAATCAACGTTGTTTTAATAACCGTCCTAATGTTTCCATATATTAATTTAAATGAAGTGAATAAGAAAAACTGCTTTACGTTATTGTCAAATTTCACTCAGCTAAGATAATTTTTACCACAATTGCTTGTAATCTCGCAATCTGATTGGCTAATTTGCCATTGTCAATAAGAGTCTAGACAACGCTGTATGCATCATTCCCCGCATCAATATTTCACGCAATGTAATAGCCATTCAGGAACGCTCATTTTGGGAAATAAACCAGTCATATTGCAAGAAAGTTTATAGACAACGCTTGCTCTTTCTTTGTGTCATGATTTTGGTCACGATCTGAAATAAAAGACTTTCTTTGACGTTGAATGTTGCGGTAAAAAACAAATGGAAAGTGGTTCAGCCTTGTCTGTACTCTTATCAACAACGATATTTGACGTCACAGTGGTCAAAATGTTGTGGGTTGAAACGGCCCCTTGTGTGCTAGGAAACAAGCTTCTGAATATTCAATTTGCTAAGTACCATATTTGGGGCAACAAGAGCGAGGGGTTTCCAAATATGGCACTTAGCACTGAAACATTCAACCAATCATTTCGCACTGAATGCTCATTTCAGTCCAACCGTGAGAAAACGAATAAGGTTTATTTGGAAGATACATTTAGCAGTCTGGGCTTCCGTATCAGGCACATTGTCATATTGTCCTAAGTACCCGAGACAACCCTTCCCAAAGTCCGGCGGGTATCTGGAGACAATCAGGGGGAGGGAAAGTTGTCTACGCTCGGCAGGTAAAGCTACAGTAAAACAGGCAAAAAAAACTTGCAACGTGTTCTGCAACATTGCTGCAAAGCGAGTTAAATAGTGATGTTGCATGTTTTACCACCAACGTTTGAACCTGTCTTGCAATGAATGAGGTTTCAAAAATTTTTTCGCGAGTGGTAAAATGCACAACACCCCTAGGGATTCATCTCGTTTTTGGCGCAAAGTCGCAAAACAAGTTGCATGTTTATAGTTGCCTGTTTTACCATACTTTAATGTAACAACTTTTTCTCTTGCAAACATTTCGGCTAGCTCAACCGGGATGTTGATTTGCAAATATCTGCTTAAAATAAATTAACTAAAGTAGGGTGGCCAACAGAGGAAAAGCCGTGTATTTTCTCGTTCAATAACTATATAAACGCGATAAATTTACGTTTTCGCACAATAACTGTTTAAATCATCGCCCGATGAGGCAAGACTTAATAGGCATTTCAAATCATTGCTATCACATTTCTTTAACACATCTTCACATTTGAAACTTGAAAATTACATCAATAAAGCAGCGAGTTCATGTCAGGAAACTGGAAAAGAAACGATGAAACATTGCCTAAAGGCATCATAAGTTAGTTTAAATGCTTAAAGATCATTTGACTTGCGGGTTCTAGCAAAATTTCCAGTTCTTAATCAGACTACTGTAATTCATGCTACTAAACTGGAAAACTGGAACGATGAAAACTTGTCAAAAAACGTCAAATGTTAAATTCCTGTTTTTGAACATCATTTCACTGAAGGGTTCTAGCAAAAGTTTCATTTCTTACTCAGACGAGTGTAGCTTCCTCCATTGTTTCCGTTCATATTTCAACCTGTTGACAACTTGCTCTACATTGAATCCTTTAAATGATTTATTTGAAGACAATTGCTTGATTATGACAGGCTTCGAAATTGGCTTTCCCTTGACGACCATATCTTGAAATATATCCACCAAAGCTTTAGCCTCTGCAGTGGTAAATACTCCACTCGAGCGGACAGTAGATTCAGTCAGAGAAACAAAGTCTGATGAAACACTCCCTCTTTCAGGAGGTTCCTTCTCTGAGCTGCCAAGG
>JALIRR010009049.1:0-2500 GCA_023091755.1 Montipora sp. Colony 1 RG-2022 | reverse complement strand
ATTTTGGCAACGGAATTGGATATTAACAGAGTCCCTTGCAGCGCAAAAGCAATGAGACAAAGGGAAAAAAGATTGTGCTTTTGACATTCTGCCACCGTTCTTCATCGACTGTCTGAGTGCCCGCAAGGCCTTTGCTTGCAAAAACTAACCAATCACAAATGCGTTCCTGAGCAGGTCTTTTCCCGCCAAAAGCAAGTATAAAGATGCTTACTCGAGTGCAATTATGGTGTCGTGTTGTAGGAAAGAGTGCCGAGTCCTTGACCCTAGTGACGATGAAAGTGACTGTAATGATAATGAAGTGAAAGAAATTTTCTCCAAACGGAACAGAAAGCAGAATGTTGAAGTTGAAGAACTAGTGGAGAAGAAATGCAAGATCGATTTGCATGAAGTTCCCAAGGACGTTTATGGTTAGTATTTTGGCGTGATTCGATTCTCTTTGTGAAAACACCTTCTTAAAAAATAAAAATAGTCCAAAAAACAACATTAAGTATTAAGGGAACTTAGCTTTAAGAGTGCGTCAGATTTGTTTTTCGAGGGTCAAAGTGTGTATATATAAAGAAACGTGAATGTTTACCCTAATATATCAACAGTAAAGCTATTCGGCTGACTTAGTTGTTGCCCTGAAAATGTAAACGGTCAAAGCCTTCCTTATCAGTAACTTTAGAAAAAACATGCATGCTGGTACTTAAAATATTTTTAACAGTCTGCATGCATATCCCATGTGAGTGGAAGCTTTGCACAGTATCAGATTTAAATGTAGATGCTTTGTTCACCGCAGATTGGACCGAAGTGGATGTCCAGAAATGGCTAATTAAGAAAGGATTTAAAGAGGAGAGTGAGCTTTTCAAAGGTAAGAAATTTGGTAATTACTCCAGAGGAATTATGCAGATTTATGACTGGTTGTCTTAACGTAGTATTGTTTATAGTTTCTGCAAAACATTTCTTACTCTGATTTTCAGGTGAGAGGATATGTGGCAAAGCACTTCAAGGTGTTGAAAGCGCCGATTCAAAAGAAATGGGCGTGAAAATTGGGAGAAAAATTGTGTTAATGAAAGAAATAGAGGAACTTCTTCGTTCTACAATTCCAGGTAATGAAAATTAACACCTGGCCTGCTGTTAAAAAACTTGCGAGAACATTTTTTTTCCATGAGCTATACATTGATTGGATGGTTTTGCACGTAGATTTGTACTTATTTTGTAAAATGTATTTCTGTTTCCTTTGTTTACAGTGAAAGAGAGTCCTGCACCCTAGCTTTGATTGTCTCCTGACACACAAAGAGAAGATAAAAATGTCAATGGAAGACAAAAGTACCATAACACTAAGCATGTGCATGATTAAATGGAGAAATATATACCATACATAAATACAAATTTATCAGTTGCCTTTCTCTAGGTAACAATATTTATGCAGTACAATTTGATACAGATTGATAGAAGAGGTGACACAGACAGCTTCAGAAACACGAAAAACCATTACAGAGGTTTCGTAAACAAAATTCAAAGTAAGATACTTGGTTAAACAAAAATATATGGGCTACTTGAAGAGTGACTACTACTTAGTAATTTTGAAGGGGAATGAGAAGACCTTTGGTTTCCAGCCTTATTTTAGTGGCAGCCTTTATCATTTTTCCACAATAATACTGTTGTAGAGTAAATTGAAGTAACATGCTTCTTTAAAACTGAGTTAGAAAGTCAACATTGCTTTCTTGCTTATTCCAGGAAGAAGATGATTATCAGTGAAGTACGCAAGCACTGGCCAGATGACCAAGATACTCCATCCTTTGGGAAGGGAAAGTTCGAGTGACAATTGAAAGCCTTTTGAGCGAAATTTCCCTGGAACAAAGAACGATATTTTGTCGAAGTTTCGGTACGCAACGAAGTTTCATGATGACAAGCGTCGTTTCACTAATTCAGTGCCCGAAATTTCCCTTTGCACAGACACAACAATTCCTCACACGATCTATTCAATCTAACCGTCATGTAACGTTCGCGAAAGATATACAGAAGGTTTTCAACGCACCCCCAAACTAGAGTTCAGTCAGGAACAGAAAGAATGAGAATTATAAGTAAAACTTACCACAAGTGAAGACTTTGAATTTAGTTTCATTCCAGAAGAGACAAAACATAAGCCCATTTTGATCAGTGTAGTCATCACATGTCAGCTGTGACGGAAATTATCCCTCTGCCATGTCGCACTTCAAATTAGTACACATACATGCTTTTGTCCGGGAGAGTATCAAAAATGATTCTTTCGTTTTCGCAGATTAACTTCAGTACTCCGATATTTCAATAAACATGAGTTTGTTTAACGCTCTGAACGTATCAATAGCCATAATTTCGTGGCTGTTGAATGCTCGTGTAAAATGCGTTTGTTGTTCTCGGTCCCAGCCCCATGCATTAAGCTGACTTTATTACGTCATTTACGCTGAAGAGCACGAGAGAGTCGCCCAATTTCTAGCCGCTTAGGAATAAAACTGAGCGCGACATAATTTATGAATTT
>JALIRR010009048.1:0-12500 GCA_023091755.1 Montipora sp. Colony 1 RG-2022 | reverse complement strand
ACGTCGGAAATTTTCAATTAAACCCCTAAAGGAGACTAATCTGGGCGTAGCTCAGGTTTTTTTTGTGACCCCGAAAAGAGACCATATTAAAGCACGGATATATAAAAAATACAGTGCCTATTAATGATGGTAAAAATATTATTATCTAATACTTTCACCTACGTGAAGAAATGTAAAAGTATAAAGATACACTTTTACATTTCTTCGCGCGCAACCCTAAATGAGACCTTCACGGCCATAAATGATTGCGTTATGCCTAGAACACCCTAAGTGAGACAAAAATCCGAAATTTCTACCCCTAAGCGAGACGACGAGCATCCCTCCCCTTTTTATACGGAAATCCCCCCCCCCCCCCCCCCCTTCCTCCGGGACATTACATTTACAACTAAAATAGACAGCCCATACAGATAAATAACTAAATATGAAATATTTAAAGAAACAGTAATTTTTTAGAAAGCAGCTATACAAAATGCGGCCTGGATTCTCATTTTAAAACTTGTCAACTCAGCCAGTACGGATAAAATCAGGTAGCGCATTCCATAACTTAGCTGATATCGAAGTAAGAAAGAGAATTAAGACTATAGCTGGTTGTTCTAGGTTTATTTTGAAGCGACCAAACATCCGCGGAATGTGGAAAGCGTATAAAATATACGCTAGAGAGTCTTTCACGTGCCGCTTTGCTGAAAGGTTTTTAGTTTCGCCGCAAAACAAACAAAATTGCTCCATAAGTTTTATAATGACCGAGAATCTGTTTCGCGGTCGTTTCTCGCCGATTACGTACTTGTCAAAACTGATTTCATGATTTCATTTCGTGACGCAACTAAAAGCAGAATTCAAAGGAGCAAAAATGAATAACAAAGGCCAAACACGGGGTCGTAACGAGGTATATGTGATCACGGATCAAAGGTCTGAAAAGGGCCGGGATCAAGGATCACAGCCCTGGGATCTGGAATCACAACGCGTGGGATCGGGATCAGCAGTATTTTTCAGGGAATGAGGGATCAGGGATCAAATTTTTGCGGGTTCAGGGATCAAAATTCTCGTCATTTTTGGGATCGGAGTTCAGAATCTTGGGTAAAAATATGGGATCAGTTACGAAAAAATATACCTCGTTACGACCCTACAAACGGGTTGAAAAGAAACTAGTTTGCAAACGGGTTGGTTTTATTTTCAAACGCATTGACTCTTCGTTCTCAACGCGTTGTCAATGCGTTTGAGCGGTACTGTAGCCTCGCTTCGACAAGCAAAATTCAAAAAATCAGCGCAGTATGTCTAAATAACACAAATGCAAAAAAAAGGTAAAGGTCGTCGCTATTTATGAAAGTGGTCTTTACTGTTTTAATTGTCATTTCAAGGTGCATACATCTTTTACAGTCGGTAGATTCTAGCATAGTTAATGCACGGATTAACTATGATCCCAGAATGTGCGCGCAAGTGCATGTTAAAGTAACAGCTTGGCAAAACCAAAATGGAAAACCCAGATAACATCTCTGCAGGTTACGTGATGTGTATTTACGCGGGATGCCGTGGGCAGCGCGTGTCAAAGATTCGGACGAATTCCGACCGTTTTATTTTATTTTTTCATCGTAGTCACAAATCGCCGTGTTTTTCTATTGTGCGATTTCATTGGCTCCAATCCACCTTGGAATCACGTACTAAATCGGGAGTAGACACTGAAGTGCTGATCAAGCACAATAATCCCGCAAGGTTCATGCGGACGCACCGGTGGCTCAGTTGGTGGAGTACCGGGCTGTCACGCGGGAGGTCGTGAGTTCAACTCCGGCCGGACCAATACTCAGGGTCTTTAAATAACTGAGGAGAAAGTGCTGCCTTCTTAATTACATCTGTTGATGGTTAGACTCTCTAGTCTTCTCGGAGGTCCCGTCTTACAACCCTTCAATGTTTATAATCCTGTGGGGCGTAAGAAGAACCCGCACACTTGTCGCAAAGAGTAGGGCATCTAGTTCCCGGTGTTGTGGTCTGTCTTCTGTGGTGTATCATGGTTGAGAGGGTAAAATGCTCGGAGAGGGCCGTAAGTTAGAAAACTGTAACAGGTTATTACGTCTCCCTCTTTAGAAAATAAGATAAAACAAACAATGAAAGTTGTCCAATCGAATCAGTTTGATCACTTGTCAAATAGTGACCGGAGATTGAATTCTTGGATTATTTTATTATCCCTGTTTTTTGGTTGTATTGAACCGCGTGAATACTTGCATAGACTTCGCTTCCAACTGGGAACCTGTTACTTGCCATCGATCTAACCATCGAGTTTGGCAATCCAAGCAATGATTTTACCAATAGAACCAACGAGTTCACCAATTGAACCAACAAGTTCAGCGGCTTGTTACAGATGTAAGTTATCAAACGAAGAGTTCAACTGGTTAGCAAACAGTTTGTCTGAACACGAAATTTGAAGCAACGTTCACACGGTACGATAATTCACTCAGATAAATTGAGGCTTGTCACTCTATTGAAGATATTACAGTTCATTACCTAGGATATACTTGAAACGAATTCAAAGCACTTTAATGCTCAAATACCTAGACGCGAGAGCGTATGAAAAAGCCCTCTTAATCCTCAACCCACTGTTCAAAATACCGCTTAGATTCCAGGCAATTAATGGGCCAGGACATATAATTAGCTACAAACGATATCAGATTCAATTTACCATATCTCAACTGCTGACAAGAAAAGAATCGCATAAACGTAGAAAGAGAGTATATAAAACTAATTTGTGTCAATTGTCCGGCTTAAGCCGAAATCGATCCTTCTATTGAATAACACTAACATTTCTTGATGGTGTTTGCAACACTCGTCAGGAGACGATCTTTGATAACGGCTTGGATGAAACATGCCCTTTGAGTTTACTTATCATTAAAAAAAATACAACCTTTAAAAATAATTAAAAATTTGTTGTCACTGCATGACTAAACTTTTTATGAACGTTTCGGTTAAAATACTATAACCTTAGAACTATAGACTTTGTCAACATCTATATCGGTCAAACATCAAGGGCCCTAAGATCCAGGACTAGAGGGCACAAGAGAGCGATTTTCACAGGGGATAAGAATTCCTTATTAACAAATCATTGAATAAAAAACAATCATGAATTTGACCTTGACGACGTCAAGATCATTGACCGTTGTTTCCAACGGTCAAAAAGATTATTTTTAGAAGCGTGGCACTCAATTCGCGAATCGAATGTCATTAATGAACACATTTACATTCCTGACATTTACAAGGCCATTGGTAATCCCAAGTGACGTTTCCGCGGCTCTTCTTGAGCACTCATTTACATTCGTAAGCCATTTTATTCTGAAGGTAATAGTATTCAAGTGAAGCTATAATCCTCGCACTTATGAACGCAATTTTTGCAATTGCGTAAAGAAGCCTGAAAATTTCAGGACCTCGCGATACCAGTGTGACGCTCTAACCAACTGAGCTATGAAGCCACTGACGTTGGGAGCTGGTCATTTGTGGGTTCCAATGTTCCCGTGAGGAATTAATCAACGATGAAATGATATATGAAATGGATCATATATATGAACTGCAGATATGAAATCAAGCGGAGCTATGATCCTAGCAGTTATGAACGCAATTTTTGCAATAGCGTAAAGAAGCGTGAAAAATTCAGGCCTTCAACGGGGTTTGAACCCGTGACCTCGCGATACCGGTGCGACGCTCTAAACGATCATAAAAAGTTTTTTAGCCGGTGACAACAAATTTTTAATTCTTTTTATTATCATGCCTGACTACAGCTAAGGTATTTTTAAATACAACCTTCCGTAATACAAAGAGGAAAGGATAAATCGCCGCAAGTACGTATTTTCGGCTGACAGTTACACCCAACCCCATCCAAACTCAGCCACAACGACTGCGTGGGATCCAGAGATCTTGAGTCTTTTCCCCATCAAACTGCCGAAAATGGGGGCACAATTGAGCTTGCTGATCTTTTGCTCCTTGTGATTGTCTCGAAACCCTCGGGACCGAAAAAAAAGATCTCTACTTGAAAATCGAGCGCTTGTCTTGTCCAACTATAATTAGTGAAAAAAACTTTAGAGTTATAGAATGCCATATATCGATCCAACACGGCGCACCACTTCGCAGACTAACTGTTTGACTCTTGTATCGGCACCAGTTGAAATTAAGCATGTCACAGCGGGGAATACCGCTGGTAAGACAGCCTTGAATTGCAGCGTCGGCAAACTCAAGAGCAGCTCTAACATTGTAACCACTAAATTTGTCCAAATGTTTACTTGGAGCAGTTCGTCTTCTTTTCGCTTTAAGAATTGTCTTTCCAGCTCCACCATACGGATGTCGTCCTCGAGAAGTTGTTGATAGTGTCTGGATTTCGAATCGCGTGAGATCGTTTCCGAAGATAGCTTCCACCTTCCTTGCGGGGAACTCAAGAACTCATCCGCGGTATTTCGAGCTGGAGATGAGGTAGACGACAAGGACATACTTCTTTCCAGCTCGATTTCAAAAGACATGTTAGCCGGCGAATCGCTTTTATATTGATTATACAGACGAACGTAAACACTGCTAAGCTGATCGCAAGCTTCGTTTAATCGTCGCACGATCCAATCAAGATTGCGATCGCCTTTCAGCAAATCGTTGTGCCCCGCAGGGGTCCCGAGGGACTCGTCTTTACCCGTGTCATCTTCCTTGTCCTGGCTGTTCGTGACTCGGTCTCCTGTTAAAATGCGCTTGATGTTCGAGCTGGAGAAGTGTTCGCCGCTATGTCTGCAAATCTGGAACAGCGTATGAAGGTAACACGTAAATGCAGTCGTGGACTGACGGAGAAGATTCGCTGGAGCATCTAGCTTAGCGAGTTTCTGTATCAAAGAGCGCAGCCCAGGCCGAGCATTGAACTCGTACGCCACACTATGTGACTCCATCAAACAATCAAAAAGAACTGATAGATTTGCCGGCGACAAGTACGGCAGTAGCCCTGGAAGATTCGCCTCTGCCCCTTCGCTGCCAAAGCTCTCCAAAGAAGCCCCCGGGCTACCTGGGATCGAACTCTGTGCCATTACGCTCTCCGCGTTATCCAAGAGAATGGAACCTAGAGTCTGTAGTAAGAGCTGATGAGATAGCAGACTAACAAGCAACCCGCGAAGAGGAACCCTGGAAATGAACAAATAAAAACGTGGCCGTCTTAGAAAATCTGACCAATCCAAAGTTTGCCTATGCAGTTTTTTCAAATGCCTCTCATTTCACCAATAGAGTCTGACACTCAAAGAGGTGCTGCGATGGTTTAATTGAAACCATCAAGTTCTGTACATCTTCGACAACGTGGAATTTCTCATCACGAGCTAAGTTGGCTGGTAACCATCAAAACAGAAAAGTTCATACTCAATGTTAAAAATCAGGTTCCCATTTACCAGGAGCCCCCATTTTCCATATTAACCCTCCGAGTCAATCCTGTCTCGTGTCTTTTTATTTTAGAAGCACCTCGAGCTCCCTGGGGAGTTTTCGTGGGTGTTTTCACAATAGCCAATCATAAGAGGCCTATGGTCATCCACTGAGTACGTCACATGCAGGACACCCGAAACACGAAGGTATTTCAAAGTATAGAAGTTCTAAAAATAAAAAGACAAGGGATAGGGTTGACTCAATACATACGTATTGTGCGTATGGAAGCTCCGAGTAATGGGCTGCTGTAAAAATCGATTCTAAATTCTTTTCATTAGGCAACTTAGACAATGGGACAAACAATATTCCTAGCTGCCTATGCAAAAGTGAAAGCGAGCGGTTTCCCCTTGTCGGACGGCAAGAGACTCCGTTTTCTTCTGAAAGAGATGTTATATGTCAACCCCGGTGAATGAAATGAAGAGGATACTCGGAAAGAAATCCGAGTGCTTCTTTGCAAGAGTTGAACTTACGAGCTTCCGATTACTAGCTCGGAAGCTCTACGACTGAGCTATAAGAGACTCGTGGGAGCTTGGTGGCGTGAAAAATGGAATGGAGTTGTTGTTGTCGGGGTTCTACACTGGGCCATTAAACTATTGTTGGTTCAAGCGGCAATTGTGTCGCAAGACTGCTAGGACCTAAATTGTCGAAATTAAAAATTTTCGCAATTTTTTCAGAAAGAGAAATCCCCAGGTCACCGTCGAAAAATAAATCCCTTCCTTTCAGACACCATTTTTCTCACCTTTCTGCGTTCTCTGGTTTTTCTTTGTTTTCCACTGATGACAGCACAAAGACATATGACCGCTGATCATCTTCCTCGTTTGCGGGTCCATGTGAGTCCTTCGAGTGCTTGGGGGAGTTATCAACTTGACTATCAAGCAAAAACACCTGAAACAAAGAATACATATCGCAAGACATTGAACAAGTACTGAACTTTTAATTCATTCATACGCTCGCGGGCAATGAGTGAGTTGTTGATGTAGATTAAATACGTAACATAGAAAGTTAAAATATTGCCTTGAAACAAACAACTTAAGCTTGAGTAGTGATAAGGATTCCCGGATTTAAAACCGTGCTCATATGAGAGTATTAAAGTGCCCATAAACCCAAAATATTTTTTTCGCTAAAATGAATCTTTGCACCTGTTCGAAACGCATCGCGGCTAGTTTTTCCTTTTTCTAACAAATCCTGCCATTTTAGAGGCTTCGAAAGTTGCGAAAATCCAAGCATCTTTCGTTCACGACCGAGTTAGAAGGGGAGTGGGTCTATTTCTGTTTTTACATCACAAACTGATTTACATTGCATTAACTCTTTGTAAAAATGCATGCAAAGTAGATTGTGACGTAAAAACAGGAATAGACCCACTCCCCTTCTGACTCGGTCGTGAACAAAATATGCTTGGATTTTCGCAACTTTCGAAGCCTAAAAAAGGGCAGGATTTGTTAGAAAAAGGAAAAAATAGCCGCATTGCGTCTCGAACAGGCGGAAAGATTCATTTTAGCGAAAAAATATTTTGGGGTTATGGGCACTTTAAGTGCTCGCGGTTGCCTAATGGAAACAAACCTGTGCTATCGTTTACTTTTATATACACATGTGGGCCAATTAGCGATTGTGGAATACAATTATTTATCACTTTTTGATGGCTGGTATTTTAGTCGCTGATCGTTAGAGCAAACTGTTAAAAATTGGGACTAAATTGAACAGCTTTTGAACATTTGGAGTAAACGTGTTCATGATACGATGACTTTTGTGAACAAAATTTTATGTTCCATTGGACAAAATCTAAAGAAAGACGTATGCAAAGAATTCTCCATTTCTTGATTAAATTGTAAAACTTGGATTCACGCGCAATTCAATATGCCCTGTTTCACATTTCCAACCATCGTCAAGAAGACTAGGCACGAAGCTCGGAAGGAAACTGGAAGTAATGCCAGGACAGTAAGGGAAAAGAAGTCACTTCCGGTTGCCGTCCGCGTCGCCTGCCTAAGTTCTCTAACGTGTTGGTGCTAACCTGTTCTGCAACTTGTTGTAGCCTTATCACGTCAGCCGTTATGACGTCACGTCTTGCGACAATTCTAACTGTCATGCCTTCATCTCCATTCACACTGTAGGAGCCTGGCTGGAAACAAGCTACCATGTCCCTCAGATTTGACAGTGTGGTGTGTACAGCCTCTCTGAGTCCCTCACTCACAATGAGCCATAGGTCCTCTGTAAAAACTGGCCCTCCAGACAGAAGTAGGTGCCTGTAGCAAGAGTACAAAAAGAGAGAATTAAGGAGGAGAGGAAAAAGTTTGATTCATCAGCCGTCAAGCAGCACAATGTCAATTGTTTGATCACGAACTGGCTCTAACCGTCAATGAAGAGCCATTTGAATAGGGTAGCATATAATGAAGGTGTCTCGGCCCATTTACGAAGGTTTTTTTTTTTTTAAACGCCTGACTGCCAAAAATAAGACGTGGTTTGAAATGGTCCCCGTACTACATCTTAATGCAACGGATGTTTAAAAGGAGAGCAGCTCTTTATAAAGAACAATCAAGTGGGCCAAAGGTGCTAGCCGCTTTGATGCAAAGTATATTTGTCCCTTATAGATTGTTGGCTTAGATCGGCACGAAATCTAGGTCCTTAAAAATCCAAATCAACTCGAAAACTGATTCTTCCTCTAACGGCTCTGAATTTATTCAGTGCAGACCTGAGTCCGAACCTACTTGCAATTCGCGTGCCTTTGCTTTTTTGTTTGTAAAAGTCGATAGTTTGCATTTACCTGAGGCATGAGCAACCTAGTCTGGCAATGCCTTCGACCGGCTGTGAAACACACTCCAACAGAAGATCCAAAGTTTGTTTGATCATACCAGGGACACATTCTGCCGCACCTAAATACAAAAACCGAAAAAGCATGCGTGAAATATAATATGTCCTAGTACGTAGATGAAGAGCTCGAGTTGTACTTTCATGGAATCTAGTTTCCAAGGTCTCTCCTCTTCCCACCGAGTGACCCCGAATTTTAGAGAAGTTCAATTCAAGCCGGTTTACCCGGCTCCCAGTCTCATGTCCATATTTATGAAAACACGTAGCTAGACCATACTGGAGTGTTTCTCGCGCCCTTGGGAACGGAACGAAGAGAGAGCGAGGGAATGAGATTGGTGGATACTGAGGGTTCAAATACCAAAACGTGCTTAAGCCAGCACGTCGAACATGACGCTTTAGTTAAAAGATTTGCCGAACAGCAACCTCCTAAAATACTATGCGAAGATTCCATTTTCAAGGGAACATGATTTGTTTAGAGCCTATAGCGAATACAATTGACAGCGTTCCGCAGAAATTTA
Organism: Montipora sp. Colony 1 RG-2022; assembly: GCA_023091755.1. NCBI lineage: Eukaryota > Metazoa > Cnidaria > Anthozoa > Scleractinia > Acroporidae > Montipora > Montipora sp. Colony 1 RG-2022. Next base: position 3,765 of record JALIRR010009048.1, on the reverse strand, counting down.
TCGTCTAAACTACTTGGTCTAGATTACTGCAGATACGCAAGCGTACGGCCTTGTTTCAAACAGCTGAAAAGTGGTGATTTTAAATACATTACCTTGAACTCTGAGAAACTGCCCTAACTCCTCCACTACCAGCTCAGTCACAAGTCCGCATGCGTGTTTAAAGTTTCCCGCTGTACTTTCCCAATAGCTACCGTCCCTGTTTCCTCTCTCGACCCAGGACTCCAGCATAGGCAGCAGAAGATTAGTTATCACGTAGATCGAAAAGTGAGGTCCTGGAACGGTAATAATGGAGCGTAGAATATCGAATAACACCTCTAAGGTTTGGGGCTGATATTTGCACGGACACTGAGCGACGACCTTTGTGAGTCCCTCCAGCAAAAGGAACCACACTCGCAAGACACCAGTGTCGTCAATGGACGCAATAGAAGCCGCCGACGTCACGTTAGGAGCCTGGTTCTTAGCTTTACGATTGGATAATTCATTAGGTTTGAGAGGACTGGAAGCCGGACTTGGAGTTTCCGAATATTCGGGTGTGTGTTCCACCAAGAAAACAACGCGGGACCCATGAAACACCAAGCTGGATGGCATGATATAGATAGAAGCAAGCTTCTTCGACAAGTTCAACAAATCCTGCAGAGCTGGCAGACACATGTCATTGGCAATCTCCGCATCACTATTGTCGTTGCTTTCGGAATCACTTCGGCTGCCTTCGTAGGCATCGTCGCATTCTGACCCACGTACGAACCTAAGGAGCGTTTGGATACATTGCACAGCGGCGGCTGCAAAGACTGACGAGTTTTTGTTGTTAAGGAAAGCTGAGAGTATGTCGAGAATCTGAGGAGGTCTGTGATCATGCTCTGTGCCCTCTGTGAGCTTCCGAGAAGTGGCAGGCATGTTCCGCAAAGCAGAAAATATTGGTCTCCATCCGGACTTGATGCTGCTTAGATGAGTTTCCACCAGTTGGCAAAGTGTTGCTATTATCTGACAGAAAAAGAAAATCATAAATTGGCATTTAATATTTCGACTGGAACGTCTTAGATGCTATTGTTTTAAGTTACTGCGCTCTTCCAGTTCTACTTAAGGTTTGAGAAATCACTGAGACTCCGAATCTAAAATAAAAGCTATTGAGTTCGTATTTACGAAAAATTCATGAGAGCTGTGGGACTATATTGAGAAACTTCCATTCTACTGATCCAGGGCAATCAACCTCAGTATTGGTTGCATAAATGTGAGTGCGCGTTTATTGTTGATAGTTATCATACTTTTGTTCTATTTCAACAAATCATCACCGTTGCGTGGTTCTTTCAGTTCCTGTACGAGCCTAGTGGCCTTTCAGGCCGGCGCTTATCTCCCGTTACTGTAGCATGAAGCGACTAGGAGTATTTCTACTCCCCCCCTGGATGGGATGCTACAATGTCCATTGCAGGGTTACCCCCAGCATTAAATTGCCGGTACTCATTTATACACCTGGGTGAAGATAGGCACTGTGAAAGTAAAGTGTCTTGCCCAAGAACACAACACGGAGTCCAGCACGCTAAGCGTTAGGCTACCGCGCCTCCTGTACCTGGTCTGTTTCGTCCTCACTGCACGTTACTGAAGACATGATTCCATCCAGAGGTTTGAAAAGCGCCTCATGGAACCAGAAGTGAGGAAGCTCGCTGCGATTACTAAGTAGCTCCGTGATGATGTCGTGTAGAGACGTGATTGCCAGCTTGGAAATGTGCCTGTCCTTGTGAGACGCAGCCTGTGAAAGAGAAAGTTTTAAAAGAGAAATATGATAGGTAGAGGAGAACGAGATATCGGCAAATGTTCAAAATAGTTCATCCTGTAACTGTGTTAACATTTAAGACAGTATACAGAGCACAGACCGAACGCATAATTACAATGTATCACCTTTTTCAAACCCGCAAAGATTTGGAAGTTGGTTTCTTATCATCGCCATTACCATTATCTTTTTACCTTAATTTTCATGACATTAACCCTTTGGCTACTAGGGATTTGGCCGAAAAACACGTTTTGAAGCTAGTTGAGGGGTTTTTTGGTCACTGTCGTGCTGTTTAAGAGCTAAATCTCCCTACAAGCCCGTTCCCAGGTTGTACACTCCGCGGCCTTTTCAACCAGGTGCAAAATAAGCGCTTGCAAAGTTCGGGCATGCGCAGAAAACAAAAATAAAGTAGCACAACACTTTCGACTTTCACTTTTCGCTTTCTCTCCTTCCCTCTCTTTTCGCTTTCTTTGCCTCATTTTTTTTTTGAACTTGCTGGGCATTTGGTAGGCTTTATTTTGGTGGGAAGAGTTTCTGAGAAACCTTTCATCATCTTAGAATTAGGTGCTCAGAAAGGTAGGTGGGTAATGGAGCAAGCTTTTCATGGAGATTTTCAGGTCAGTGTTACATGTTTTTTTTGGCCGTTTCTCCAGTTTCCTTGACTCAATTGTGCTCATTCTGGTATAGTTTGAAAGATCTCTTCTCCCTGCACAAGTTAGTGAACAAAGCTGTTCCTGACCGTTAAAAGTGATGACGTCACAAGGGGTAGATGGGACCGTGGATAAAGCTGGACATATTTGGCCAGATAGTAATCAAAGGGTTAAATCAAGAGATTTTCCTGTCGAAAGTAAGTTTCCTATTGTTAGGTTTTACTTAACTAAATATGGTGATTTCGTTATTTTCATGTCCCTGTTTGCTGACACCAACCTCAACGAAATGCGGTGATATTACTGCCCAAGCTCTCATGAGATGTAACAGCGGTCTGCTAGTATTACGGGCGCTTCTGAGAATAACGTCAGCCAGTCGGTAAAGATGCAGTGTTGTACTGTAAGATGGCGATTGACTGCTTCGAGACACTCCTCCTGGGGAATTTGTGCCTCTTTCAGTAACGGAGCCAAAAAGTTGCGTTCTTGAAGCATGGACTAAAGCCTCAAGAAATGACAAAAGGCCTTCGAGGTGAAGCGTGTTGGCAGCGTGCTCGAACAGTCGATCCACGGCCGCAGAAAGAGCGTAAATGGCGCGCGAGGCGTCGGTCGGTGTCAGTAGACCGCTGTTAGACGACTCGTGTTCGGAGCCGGTCTCGGAATTTTGTCGGCAAACTCCTGAGCCATTCGGGGAAAGTTCACCAGAAAAGTAATCCGAGATGCTGGAAGACTCGGACATTGGTGAGGGCATGTCGGAATTTATTCGTTGAAAGTTAGGGGCCGTGTGCGATAACTGATCCCCGACTTCGTTACTGAAATTCACGCGTTCCAGTTGAGATATGTAAGTGCAGCACCTAACAATTTAAAAGACGAAATTCAGTGAGTTAGTCAATTATGCATCTTTTACAGTCGTAATTTCTGTCTACGTATTTAAGGTACGAGATAACGGGAGACAGTTAGCCTGCGCACGCTGATCAATTTTCGACTATCTTCGGGGAAGAGTAACGACTGCAGGAATTACGTGTGCCACCGCAAAGGCTGGGGACAGTTGCCAACAGTATTGGATGCTTGCAAGGTGATTTCCAGTGTCTTTCGGAGATTGTTCAGTCCTTTTGGAATGGTTTTGAATCAAAAGAAAAGGAAAATTGCAGAATAATGAATTTTTTTCCGGAGAAGCACGATTCTTCCGATCTTACATTGGAGGCAATGGTCATATAAAAAAAACACAGACCTCGATACAGATGTTTTCATATAAACAAAAGTGAATGTGGACAAAACAAAGAGGGTAAACAAACAGAACTATGGCTGAAAGATGCGAAAAGAAAGTGACCTGAACACATGTTTCCAGCATTTTGG
>JALIRR010009047.1:0-12500 GCA_023091755.1 Montipora sp. Colony 1 RG-2022 | reverse complement strand
TGATGCAGACTGCCTCCCAGCCATAGCTCAATGTCTGATTGTCATGCTCTTCTGGGTCTTTCCCTTCCACTGGTGCCTTCCACTTTGCCTAGGATAATACAATTTCTCAAGGCCTTTCTGTTGTATGACGTGGCCAAAGAATTGTAACATTTTTTTTGGAAGAGCCTTGTCTTTGTTCTCAGTTGTTGAAGCACCCACTGGTTGGTAAGCTTTTCCCTCCAAGACACTCGCAGCAGTCGTCTAAAGCGCCACATCTCAAAGGCATTGATCTTATCTTCCACCTAATTGGTCATTTGTCTACGACTCACTTCCATAACACACACAGCCACAACCAGGGTACTTTCTCGAGGGGAAGAAAGTAAGGACTCTGGAAACGAGGTTTTCAGAGTCGTACTTTTTGCAATAATTTTCATCCCGTCCGTCTTAATGTCGAGTTCAGGAAGGACTTCCTATTGTGAGTGCACTCTTTGGTCAGTGAAATAGGATTTCCTTTTTTTCCCATCCCCAACGCTCCCTTATTTCTCGGTTTGTTCGAATGCATCTAGTACGATTGGATATGGTGCATTTATGGATAATGAATGGCAGGTGGTTTACACAACAGATCTATCTTGTCAATCGCCTGCAACAAACACTTTCCAGTAGTTGTCGCCACCCAAGTCTGGAGTTCTTGTTTGTCTCGCAGGCATATTTTATTCCAAGTTGATAATGAATCAGTGGTTCATATTCTCAACTCCTGGACTTCTGAAAACCCACACAATATGCACCTGTTGCATAGGCTACTCAAAATGGCTGCCTGCCTGCTTCAGTTTTAATGAAGCAGCATTTCATGTTTCAGCCACAAATAATGGCACAGCTGATTTTTGTCTCCCTTCAATTTGCGGGGATTTCACTCTCAAGAACCATATGCCAAGGAGTTTCCAGTCCTCATCCCTCCTCAGATGTTAGCTCAGCTTCCCAAGCTGATCTATCACAAGTTGCAAAAATTGTGGAGACACTTCATCTTCTTTGGGCGTTAAAAGAGGGAGAGGAAGGGGGAAGTTGGGAAAGGTTGGAATTCTAGATCAGGAGGGTATTGGAAGCTAGAAAAGGTGTTTTCTAACGGGAGTGTCGCAATAATTTTGCAACCTGTTGTAGAAGCTGCACCTATTCTTGTGCAGAGCAGAAATTCATCAATTTTTGCATTATGATTGTCATCTCAGCCCCCTTGGCTCTTGTTGTCTTTTTGGCACATACTTGGCAGATTGTCTGCAGCACCCTTGGATCAAAGTGTTCTTATCTTCTGTTCACTCCCTTCATATTGATCAGGGATTCCCTGACCTATTGGAAAGCTGTCTTCAGCTACAAGTTGTCAGATGAATCAAAGGTTCACAGGGTTCATTACCTTCCAAGCCTTAACTGCCAATTTCCAGTAAAATTTTTTGAATAATTCACTGCCTTGGATTTACATTCATTTGTTGATCTGGCCTTGGTTGTTCAATAGGTGGATAGCACTATCCAGTGGATAAACACTAGCAATACCAATTGAGTTATCCACAGGATAATGATTTATCCAGTGGATAGGGCTAAACTGAGGCCAGATGTTGCTGCTTGTTTATTGGGTCAATTCGGCTATTTGAAGTCTACAGAATTCACCGTCACCAGTCTTTCAGCTGTCAAACTCACTTTTCTTCACTCTTTGCTTGACATTGTTGTTGTTGCTACTCTTAATTTGCCTTCGACTCTGCATTAAAGCATCCAAAACTGATCCCTTACGGAAAGGGTGCAAAAGCTTGATTGGGCTTGGTTCCCCACCATCATAAGTAGTTCAACCTTGTTGTGGTAATTGCACTTTGTTCCCTCTTGAGAATGGTGCTCCTTCAACTTGCTCATTACTCATGGACAGTCTACGAGCTATTCTCTTATCTATTGGTTTGCCTCGTGATTTTTTGAGTCAGCTTTCGAATTGGTCTTCCGGACCACCTAATCCTTACAAGCAATAAATTCGAACCCCTCCGACATTATAACTCACGCAGCCAAATCCATGGTGGAGTAGTTTGATGAGTATAATTCACTCTATATGTTGCTGATTTACCTCTTTTAGCATATCTGGTTTTGCCTGTTTTAACCTTGTTGTTTTTGTTAAGGAGCTTTGAATGCTTTGCCATTGCTCATTCCTCTCCACAGGTTTTGTATGGCCTGGCTTTTTTTCCTTACTCGAAGGGTGGTGCTTGGAATTTCATTGTTTGGGTAGGTTGGTCCCATGGCTGCCTCTCATTGGGCCCTTCCTTTCTCCAAGCACTCACTACCCAGCTTGGAGTTCCGCCCTTGCCTTGGTATTAACCCATGGGAGAATGAACCATTTGGTTATTGCCTGCACGGCTCTTATTAATTATTAAATACACTAAAACGCATTTATCTGTCGGCTGTAGAGATCTTGCAGCAAAATTTTCATGCTGAAATTCCCAGATTAACGCATTAAGTTAAAAAAACTCTTCCTAAAAAGGTGGGCATCTAATGAGGGTGGGAACCTGACAAGAAAACTAGGTCATTCCAAGAAGCCCTGGTGATGTCAGGATAATTCTGTGGGAGTGGTATTGTTTGTTTGTTTGTTTGTTTTGTTTTATCTTTATTTAAAGAGGGAGACCTAATAACCTGTAACAGTTTTCTAACTTACAGCCCTCTCCGAGCATTTTATCCTCCCAACCATGAAACACTACAGAATACAGACCACAACACCGGGAACTACATGCCCTACACTTTGCAACAAGCATGCAAGTTCTTTTACGTCCCACAGGATTATGAACAGTGAAGGGTTGTGAGATGGGACCGCTTATCGTCCTTGTTCGAGAAGACTAGAGAGTCTAGCCCTTTGCAGATGTAATTACAAAGGCAGCATTTTCTCCTCAGTTATTTAAAGACCCTGAATGTTGGTCTGGCTGGAGTTGAACTCACGACCTCCCGTGTGACAGCCCAGTGCTCAACCTACTGAGCCACTGGTGTGCGTTAAAAACTTAACGGCATCTAATATACCAGTCAGTGGTCCAGGAGTAAGCTTTTGGCAATGCTGAATGGCTTGGAAAGAAAGAATTTGCTAATAATCCCAGCTGGGCAGTGTCCATTGTCCAATACTGTGCAGGAAACATTAAATGGATTGTTAACGAGCTACAAGATCTGGATAGAAGGAAGAGGAAACTGTTGACAATTTACAGTATCTTCAACGTAAAAGGACCTCGAATAAGTGCCGCACCTAGAGCCACCAACTTAATAAGCACCGTGACGCTAACTTAAGTGGAAACAAATACCAATATTTTCGCCTTTTATCATTTTTTGAGATACGAGACTGTCTGTTCAAGAAATCTGAAGTTTTATTTTTTCTAAATGTTTGTATTTGTCCTTTTTCTTGATAAGCTCAGCAGCCATGGCTTGTGCATATCTCTTGTTTAAAGTGTACACAGAAAAATGTAAATCTTCTCAAAATCCACTGTCTGTCCTTGCCATTATACGCTAATGAAATTCTGCTTTTATTACCGTTAGTCTGAATTTTCCGTTGGCAAATAGTAACCAGCGTCAAGGTTCAGTTCTGGCACTGGTAATATGACCTATGCAGTTGTATTGTATTACTATGCAATTACTGGGGTATATCTATTAAAAGTAAGGCCGGGGTCGCACTTATGTCAACTTTCAATTTGGCAGAACAAAATTTCATTTCATATTTTGACCAAAGCAAATTTGTCAAAATTAAGATAAATTTTATGCGGCCACCTTAAGAGTACGCAAAACCTCAACTCATCTCAACTCAAATTACTTTCTGTCATCACTTACATGTTCCCCGCAGTGACGGCACACTTGCCACGAAACGTTATTTGTTTAAAAAAAAACTGGTCATGATGCAGCGAGCTGTCAGGCTCAAACTTGTACTCATTTTCTTTTTGTTTTTATTGAACTTTAATTTTCAGACAGCAATTGCGGTGCAACTGAATAAAATGTTGTTTCAGGTAGTTGTTCCTGGCTGTCCTCTTGACTTTGGCCAGGATTATAAGTACTGATTTCAAAAGGGTGAAGACCGCTTGTGTTGAAGAGACAACTGATATGAACACTGTGAGTTTTGAAAGCTGTCAGTTGTCAAACTTGACAGCCGATATCACCTGATCAAAGGACTGCTCAATCTTGACAAAAATTGTAGGGCTGCAAAGCTGCAAGGTTTTGTCACACAGCAAAATATTTGGAACAGCAGAGCAAAATTATTTTTAGTGGTCGTACCTGCGAAACTCAAGCACTGACAGATATAATTGGTAAAACAAACTATATTCAAGCAAGTACGACCCCGGCCTTAAGTCATGTAGCTCTCCGGAGGTGGTCTTTCTTACAATCCATATGAGATACCTATCATATTTTGCTTTGGGTTTTTCAGAGGACTGAAGCGGATGTAAAAACATAGCCTCTGAAATTCGTAAGAGTCCCTTCTGTAGTTAGAAATCAAGGTAAAGAAGCGGAAAATTTGTGTACAGAAAAGAGATCACGCTGGATTTCAGCAATTAGTAAAGACGATCTTACAGACGACATTTGTTTGTCGTGTTTGTGGAAGGCACTTTGTTTCTGGTAACGCTGCCAAAAGCTGGGATAGATTTAACGTCGACTGGGTTCCAATACTGTGTTTAGGGCACTCTAAGAAAGAAGTAGGTCCCAAAAACCTGAAAGAAAGCAACAGAGCGAAGCCAGAAGGGAAAGATCGTGAACAGATGAAAAAACCCGCACAAGATCAAAGAGAAAAGGAGCTTGAAGCTGAGAGAACCGCCAAGAGGATAAAACGTAGTGAACCAGGCCAGCAAATCACAGACATGAACTTTAATTTTGACAATTGGATCGAGTAAACATCGAACGGAAAGGGAGTTCAAACTAAGGAAGTTATATGCAAAGAAATTGGCATTCAGTCGGAGGAGTATGATTATTTATTCACTCCTCTTAAAGATCACGAGGCATTTGATCAACATGAGTTTGCCAATAACGAGGATATAGCTCGCACTCAGCTCCCACGAAATTAGAGCCATTATATTATGACAACGAATCTCTTTCACTTCGCCTCTACGATTGATGAAACGCCTCAGGCACATGACGAAATCGTCTGTGTCCATTGAGTTAACAACTTCGAGGTGCACACAATGGGTAGTTAGACAGGTAAATAGACAACACCAACGCTTTGTGGTCCCTCGGCCATGTTTGACGTACAGGGGGCCAAAAAAGGCCATATCAGTGTATGAGAAAGGTGGTTCATATGCCATGAGCCGTGCCTCTGGTGAAGGTGCCATCTGTTGGATCATGGGTTTAGCAAGGACTTTCTTGCATCTGACGCATTGACTAAGGACTGAGTGAACCAGAACGCGGATTTGAGGAATCCAGAAGTCTTCCCGCAACTTGGCTATCACATGCTCACGCCCCACATATCCAATGAAATGATGGACATGATGGACATGACGAACAAGCTTCTCAGCTACAGCATGATTCCTGGGCAGAATGATTTGCCGGCCCATGGTAGATTTGGATACTCTTTTCTGGCGGCATCCATTGACTCCAATTGTCCAGGATTTAATGCGGCAATCTTGCTCGATGCTCTGATGGCAGCATTCGACTTCAGATCCTTTATCTCCTGTGCATATGCTGAGCCCTGAACAACCTTTGCGATAGCCACTGTAGCTGCATTCAAATCATCAACAGTTAATTTTCCAGTCTGGACCTTCCCTTTATCTTTAATGAACTATGTAAATCGTAAGAGCCATGCTACGTTGAGCCTAAGGCGGGTCGAATCTGAGCAGGCTATTATAAGGACTTGGAGAGGGTCTTCCATAGGATCTTTGATGGGTTCAAATTTCGAGCTTCCTTTCTTCACCGCAACTGAATCAGGAGTCAGTTCCAGAGAGTGCATGTGAGTTTCTTTCTTCAGTTCCAAATCTTCACAAGGCACAGTTTTACACTCTTGTTTCGGCCAGGAATGTTCTGGTTCCCACAGAAAGTCAGGTCCACGAAGCCAACTGTGGTCAGCAGTCAGAGAAGATGGGGTCAATCCCCTTGACACATCTGCTGACACGTCTGCTGAAATTTAAGTCCCTGGCACATGATTCTAATAATGCACAGGTGAGTGCTCCTTTACTTCTTCAACTCTTTTGGCTACGAAGGTTTGAAGTCTCTGTTTCTCATTCTTTAGATAGTGCAGCACTATCTCACTATCAGTCCATAAGAATGGCCTACCAATGTTCAGTTCTAATTCTTCTTGCAGCATTTTACACACGCAAGTTGCAAGTACTGCCGCTTGCAACTCTAGACTGGGAATACTGACAAATTCACTGGTGCGTTTCTAGCCTTCCCCGTGATGAAGGTACAATGAATCCGACCATCCAGGTACTCAGCTCGCAGATAGGATGATGCACCATACCCAACTTCTGTTGCGTCCGAAAAGACATGGAGCAACAACTTGCAGTCTTGCCGGTCACTATCTTGCAGAAAATAGGATCGCAGGATGCGCAACTTAGACACTGAAGCTAGTTGAATCTTCCATGACCTCCACTTTGAAAGGAACTCTTCACCAAGAGGCTTGCCCCATCCAACATTAGCCTTCCACAGGTCTTGCACCAAACTTCTTGCAGCTAGCGCTACAGGTGCAGCGAACCCTAGCGGGTCGAACAAGGAACAAACACTAGACTAGATGCCACGTTTAGTCTCGGGGCTGTGAAGATGCCTTATTTTGAAGCCGAGAGTATCCTCTCCAACAAACCAAAGTATCCCGAGTGCTCTTTCAATGGGCAGATCTTCCAAATCAAGGTTGAGCCTTTCGTTGGACAGCTTGTCACTTGGAACTGTCTTTGAATTTGACGTAAACTTAATCAGGTTGAAACTACCTCGGGCAAGGATGTCAACCATATCTCGGGCCAGGGGAATGGCTGACTGCTCATCATTCTCAGAAGGGAGAGCATCATCAACATAGAAATTTCCCTTTATAGCTGCTATGACACTGGGGCTGAAGTCATCAGCATTGTCATCGGCAACTCGCCGCAGGGTGGAGTTAGCAACACAAGGGGAAGATGCTGCTCCAAATATATGTACTTGTATAACGTAAACATCAGGTGGATCTTCATAGGTATTTGTCCACCATAGAAACCTCAATGAATCCTGGTCTTCTTCACGTACACGAATCTGGTGGAACATTCCTTCAATGTCTGCGGCAATACCAATCTTACCTTGGCAAAAACGCAGGAGGACACCGGCTAAACTGTTGGTCATGTCTGGCCCGCTCAGCAGATTCTTGTTAAGCGAGGTCCCTTCGTACTCGGCTGCCGCAGCAAAAACAATACGCACCTTTCCAGGCTTCGTAGGGGAAGTTATCGGGTAGTGTGGGAGGTACCAATGGGTACTGGATTCCTTAGCTAACTCCTTCTCAGACCACTTGCGAGAAAATCCACTACTGATGTAACTGTCCATTACCTCACGATCCTTGATGGCCATTTCTTCATTCCCGGACTTCATCAGGCGACGTCTCAGGGACTGTAAGCGCTGTCTGGCCATGACAAGATTATTCGGAAACCAGCGCTCGTCCTTCCTCCAAAGCATGCCCACTTCATAACGTCCATTCACAAGACGCGTGGTGTCTTCAATTATTTGCATCGCTCTCTTGTCTTCAATCGAGAGGGGCTTCTCTCCTGACTTAACTGCTCCACAATCTTCAAGTTTCCAGAATTTTTCAATGAGGTCGACAGGCTTGTGATCAACTGAAACAAAGTTCACTGAGACTCCCTGGGGATTCTTAACACCATAACAACCGCAAACACACTAACCAAGGGAGTAACGACAATTATAAAGTCCTTTCCTTGCATCTTCAGGGACTCGAACTTCTTTCTGTATGTGTGCATAGGGGATGTTGTTTCCCACAAGAATGGACTCTCTTAATGTCAACTTCTGGGAACTCAATTTTACACAAGAAAGAGTGATTGTGGACATCAATTCGCTCTGGAAAGGCTCGCTGTGACTGGTTGAGGTCAGGTAGAACATAGGCCTCAGAAACCTCAATACTTTCTCCAAAACTCTCCACGGAACTCAAGATGAAGGAAACTCGATTAGACTCTACAACCTTGCCACTGTTCGTGATTGTATTAATTCCAATCAGCTCAGGTATTCCTTGTATACTAAACCACGGTCGATGAGGGTATCTGTACAGCCACTATCTAGAAAGGTGTAAGTCGATACAGTGTTACCATTCGCCGCGGTGATAATGACAGGTACAACGTTCAACAAAACTTGTGTTTCTGTGGTAGACAAACCGGCAGACGATATGGGTGTTGGTTCGGGTTTGTTTGAATTAGCACTCGTGACTAGCGGGATGGGGGGTGGCTGGAGGCTTGTCACTTTTGTCGTTGGACTCCTTGTTGTCGGGTGGGTTAGGACGACGACCATCCTGAACTTTGTCAGTATGCAGAATACTAAGGTGACGCCCTGGGCATTTTGAACATGCGGGCGGTTCAGGGAACGATCCAGAACCATGCCCAGGCCTTTCAACACCGCAGTTAAAACAAAATCCACAGGAGGCCGCATACTGCCTTCGGACTGCCACATGCTTGCACTTCTTGATTATAGGACAATGTTGAAGTTTATGACGCTTAGACTTGCACACTCCGCAGCTTCTCGAGCCAGGGGCTGGAGGTTTAGTTTCGAGATCCGTGGCACCAATTGTGGGATTCTTTATTGGACGCTTGGGAGGCACCTTGGGCTCTTTATTCTCTCGCTTCAACATTTAACCTCGGAACACTGGGTCTTTGCTAATGGATGCTTGTCTCTTCACAAAGGCAGCAATGTCCTTTAGTCAAGGAGACCTTCCACTCTTAACAATCTCAAGGTTTTCATTTTGCCATTTGATGATCAGATCATAAGGAAGACGGCTAACCATACGCTTAAGGTTTGTTGCGATGTTTGCTTCATGTTCAATGTAGCCTTGAAGGATTTTTGTAGCTGTGTTCAGCTTCTCAGAAAAGTTGATAAGTCCAATATTATCCCCATAGGTCAGCCTTGGACCGGCTACAAGATCTTCTATGCATGCTTGAGTTACCCTTATTGTCTGACCAAAGCGTTCCTTAAGGGTTTTCACGATGTCCTTGAATGAGCAGCCTCTGTTTCGCTTTACCATTTCCAAAGCTTTTTCACTGACAAACTTAGGGAGATATTCAACTCGCTGGGCATCGGTAAGCAAATCACTTTCAATATCAGTACGAATTTGGTCACGAAAGAAGGGGAAATCCACTGCTTACAGGAGCAGTCGTAGCTCAGTTGGCTAGTGCACGGCTTTCGGAGCGAGAGGTCCCTGGTGCGATCCTCTGTGACTTAAACCTCTGTTTCGACTTTCCTCTGATCCATGTAGCTATAGCTTTAAATACTCGTAAAAGGAAGCACTGACAGAGGGAGGGGGATAAAAGGCACACCATCAGCTTCCATTGATACCAGCCTCGTAGTTGAAGGAACTACCGACATTAAATAAATTTTTTTTACCTTAACCTTTAACCATGTCGGCTGCATTCCACTCAGCATTTGAGCTTTGCACATTGCTGCAACAGGGGTGTGGGGTGTGTGGGGTGTGGTCACCACAGGTAGCCCTCTGTGATTGTTGGACACTAGGTACTCTAAAGGACTGGGGTGACTTCACGCCGTTGAGGGTCTTAGGAACATTAGACTTTGTCGCTGAGAAGGATGACTTCGGTTGAATTATCATGTTGTCCCGAGACTTCAAAATTCCCGACACAGGAGTGACTGACCCTTCTGTGCAAGGATTCAATTGGGATACGGTCTCCTTACTGATAGTAGAAGTGGCACCTGGATTGGCGTCAGATCAGCTGTCCTCAATTTTCTCTGAAGTAGCCGGGGTAGAATGTGGTCTTCTATCAACTAGGAACGTGGTAGCATCCAAGGAGCTAGCATCGCTAGGTGTAAGACCTCCCTCATCGTTGTACTCCATTTCAATCATCCATTCTAGTTCGGCTAGTGATGCTCCCTCTTGTAGGTGCCTAACTTCCATTCTTTGTTTATGTTCGTATGCCATTCGAGCCGCTTCTGCTTCTTCCTTTGCCTTAGCCTTGCCAGGTCCAGTTTCATTTTCCAGACAAGCACCCTTTTTCAGAGATTTCTTACGTGATGATCCGGACGCACTAGAAGACTTAAAGCAGACCGACACATTGTTATCACGTTCCACGTCCTGGTCTGGTAGTCCAGGATTCATTCCTACATTTCCAGGTGAAGAGCCCAATTTTTGCAAGAAACCTTCACACTTATTAATTTCGTCATGTGCATCACGTTTCAGGTTAGAATAACGATTATGTGCCTGTTCAAAGCGCTTTCTCTCATTTATCCCAGCAAGGTATTTTGTATGTAGCTCTTCGAGTGTCTTCCACCTCTCCGAGAGAAGGTCAACAATTTTCTTAGTTTCCTCAGGGCTTTGGCTGGCATGAAGTTCGGACGGAATTACTTTCAGTAAATTTTCAATTTCCTTGCAAACATTTGTCCACGTAGCCGTGCTGTGTTGCTCCCGGGAGTCCCTTTGGCGTTATCCTCGAAATCAATGCAGGTGCTTGGTGGGGGGCCTGGGTCTGAGCGAAGGACAGCGCTTAGACAAGCGAAAACATCTGTTGTCGTACAAACAGAACTAATGTTACCTTCTACTGTCGATGTATCACTTCTTCCAGGAAACTGGATAGGAAAATCAGGCAGTCCACGATCCATTCCATCTCCAGCGTAATCGAAACTATTGGCATTCATTCCACTGTCGAAGCCGAAATCTAACCAATTTGGTGCATCCATCACTCGACGAAATCCACTCGCAATCAAATATTTAGAGAGAATATTTCTTACTGATGTTGGGGACAATTTGCATGGAGACTTTTTTACGCGTAGTTTGTAGAACACAACGCTTTACTGATGCCGGTCATCTCATGATTGTTTACAACTTTTAAGTACAGACGATTCCACCATTTGTGACATTTGTGTTGATGTAAAATCACACGATCGGCATTTAACCTTGTACACGATGCCTTTTGTTTTCGTCTCTTTTGGGCGATCCTTTGGGTTCCTAAAATAATGGGCGAGTGTTTTTATAGGCTTGAAAGCAGTTCTTATGTTCGCTTTGTTAAGCACATTTCTGACTTGTTCTGAAACGCCCTTTATGTATGGCAAGGTAGCAAAAGTTTTTGGCCGCGTATCTGTATCTTATATTTGGATTGCAGCTGGTGGTCTGGGGGCCCGACATTTTTAAATGGTGGACACCAGCCCTCTTTAGTAATCAAATTGAGTAAAGAGGCTTAGAGTCCCTTATTATCATGTCATAAACTCCATTTAGGGTCTTTACAAATGATGACTCCAAGCAGTTTGTAAGAAGACATGCTCACCAGTATATATAGGTTTCATTACAATATTCATGTTTCAAATAAAATTGAAGACCATTTCTTTGCGTTTTTTCAGGTTTAGTCTCATACCCTGATCAATTAAAAAAATTTCAAGACCTAAAAAGCTTGGTATCACCTCAAGTAGTGTCATCGACATACTTAGTTCTTAAGTGCCAGTTGCTACGAAATCTGCCGATCATAATGGCAAAGAGTGTGGGACATCTCCATTGGTGTCGCACGAGGAAGATAGGGAACTGGCAACATCCACTGCTTGGGTTCTGTAAGTGAATGAACACTCTCAAGGCTTTAAGTGTTAAAGCAATGGAAGCATAAACACAGCATTGCACCAGGAAAGACAGCTGGTGATGATGGCTAACTCTAATTTGTGAAACAAAATACAGAATGAATCCTAAACATTCATTAAAGCAAACCTTACACCTAATTAGGCCTAAATTTTGGCCTTTAGGGTTAGGATTGTTTCTGTATCATTTCGTTTTGTTTCGCAAATTAGTGTAAGCTGGTGATGATACTGATAAGGTCAGAGGTCACTGGGGATATGCCAAATAAGATGTCTAGAATATATAGATAAGTCGGGGCTTCCTGGAAGTGTCAAAAATAAGCGCAATGAAAACACAAAGAAGTTTGAAAAAACTCTGGGACAAAAGTCGTCCCGCTGGTTGTTTTTACTTTGCAAATCCAAAGACATGGATTGAGTAACAGTGTACGATCACAATCCTTGAAACCCTCAACATGAGAAAGAAGAACAATGAGGAATATTATCCTCTCGACAAAGCTCCAGTTGAAACAAACAAATTCATGATTCTATAGCAAAACAATTCCAAACGGGAATTACTGGATAGATATGCCTAGATGCAAGTAGTGGACCGTCTTTTCGTACCCTAAAGATGAATAAGTGTTATATAATCTTTAGCTTTTAAATAGTACTTTTAGCCTTGTCAAAACACTACTAGTTAAGGAGGCTCACAATACTTTGTAGGTTTTCTAGCACTTTTACATTTGCGGGATTCAATAAAACAAAATAATATTTTTTCTTACAATTTCTTAGTAACAGTTACTAGTTCGATCATCAGTGAACCAAAACATAATCATGTG
>JALIRR010009046.1:7500-12500 GCA_023091755.1 Montipora sp. Colony 1 RG-2022 | reverse complement strand
GAGTCGGAGCAAGTCGTTTTGAGCCCTTGCGGGAAATGTTTCGCTAAACTAATACTAGAATGAACAATGATGACATTGATTTAGTGTACCATTAAAATTTGCCACGTTTTATTACTCTGCGTGCAGCCTTCTCCTAAATACTATACCAAAATCACTAGTAAATTACAAACGCAATATACTAAAAGCAATGAGTAAATACTTATTTTCCTTAATTAAAAAAAAAAAAAAGATTACACACCTAAGAAGTGTAGCACTTCAGTGTACATTATAATGATTTCCGCTGTATACTGTTACGCAATAAACAACGGGTTACCATTGTAACCCGATGAGTTTTTAAAAGGTTATCACAGTACTTGACTTTATCAATTTCGACGGGTTACAATGGTAACCCGTTTAAAACAGATTACAACCTTTTCTCACTCCCTCATGTGTTGATCTTGTTTTAGGCTGTACATCATTATATTAAGATACTTCAACATTACATTGCTAATTTACATTAGGAGACATCTTTATATATTAAGAAAATTTGTATCCTGTTTAATATTTAATGCGGCAACCTTTGTTATCAATAATCTGTTGAAGGCGCTGCGGCATTGAAGCGATAGTTTTGTTTATTATATTAACTGGAATACTGTAAATAGTGCGTATTACCCTGGCTTTGAATTCTTCGAAGGTTTCTTTAGTTATTTTTAGTTGTAAGGCATCATCCTTTAGTCTTATTCTCACTAAATGAAAAAAAATTCTCGATAGGGTTAAGGTCTGGACTTCTGGGAGGAATTTCAATTAGAGACATATCACAGTTACAATTCTCCATCGCTCTTTTTGCAGCTCTACTGTTTTGTGAAGGATCCCCATCTTGCAGCCACAACCTACTTCCATTTTTGTTCGCCTTGAGGAATAATGAGTTGAAATGCTTTTCAATAAAAGTAGCGAAAAAATTACCCGTTAGGTGATCATATGACTCACAAAGAACTACCCCCTCACTATAGGTTATAGCTACAAAAAGCTTCACTAGCTTACTACCAGTTCCTTCCTTACTGCCCTTTGCTGTGCATCCGAACGTTAATCCTTCGCCTCGTTTTCTCCAAATTCTTGCTTTAGGTGCCGTTGCCACTTTTAATGGGTTCGTTTTGAAAGCGAATGAGACCCCATCCAAGTAAAATGCCACTTGCCTCGTCCAAACGTCGCCATCATAAATTGTTTTCATTACATTGCAAAATGTAACTCGCCTTGGCATATCATCTTCAGTCAATAGTCCTTTCTTTCGCGTCAGCAAATAGTGGAATCCTTGGCGTTGAAGTAAGCGCTTCACTGTTCTCTCGGAAACCTCTTCACTGCTCACCCCACTTTCCCGCATTAAATCTCTGAGAGAAAAACTGGGATTTTCATTTCTCAGTTTCCTGACGTTTCGAATCAGGAGACGTTGTTGCAGGGCAGTTAGTTTTTGCGGGCGTCCCGTTCTTTTTGGGCAAGATGTAATTCTCCGGATTCCCCCTTTTAAAATCCTACAAGCTGAAGTTGGTGAAATTCCGCATGCCCTTGCTATGGCTCTAAGGCTCATATCAGTGTTCCTTCGTAGTTGAAAGACTGTCGCTCTAATCTCAGCGGAGACATCCTCTAAAAACCATCTTAAGGAATCAAAATCTTTGGTTAATAAGCTGAATACTATGGGAATAGCATATACCCCTATTACTTTTATTCTTTAATTAAGAGGCGAAAAACGTGGCATGTTGGCACAGCCATCTTTACGCGAACGTTCCAGTACTGACTGCCATGTATCGTTACATGAAATTTACACCTTAACACGTAGAGACAATCAGTGACACAATGTTGGTACACCGACGGGATTAATCGAGCATCCCTCCCTCTCCCACCTTTCAATGTTGCTTAGAAACTAAAACGTACTGAACAGTTTGTTTCGGTGCATTGCGCTATGCAACATTCAACGGGGGAAAGGGGGTGGGTGTTCCAACGACTTATGACAGTGATTGTAGGCCAGTGATCATCTGTACTGAACAGACAGCTATTTACTTAAGCACTTTTCCTAATGCTTTAAATTCTAAAAAGGCTCAAAACCTTGAGATAAATATATATTTCTCAATAAACTTGATCGTCGCCTCGTGTCACGCACCGCTATAACTCAGAAATTCAAAATGCTCTGGTTTCCAAACGAAGCACGCTATTGAGCTTTAAAATTGCAAATGGATACAAATTTACTGCCTCTTATGCCTGATGAGGATAAAAACTTTCGTGGCTCTTTAGTTTTGGATTTTAGAAAATGATGACGTCACGTGAAAACGATCTATACTCTACTCTTAACCCTTTCAGCCCCGTGGGGTTCCCCATTTATGAGTAGAATCGTCTGGCGTTAGACAGAGTAAAATTTATAAGTGGCACTATTGGGAGTTAAAGGGCTAATGGGGACATAGTTTTTGAGTGAATCCAGCTGTTGTTAACCCTTTCAGGCCCGTGGGGTTCCCCATTGACGAGTAGAATCGTGTGGCGTTAGACAGAGTAAAATCTATAAGTGGCAGTATTGGGAGTTAAAGGGTTAATTAGTGGAGTACTAAATAAGAGGCGTACATTTTACTGCGTTTAGTTTTACTCAAATTAAAGCCAACGGTAACTTTCGAATTCGTTCATAATATTCCTCCCACGGTAATTAACTCTGGTCAAAACAAAATAGGAAGAATCTGCCGTCCACGCGTGTATTGGTGTAATGGAAGTAAATTTGATTGGCCGATGAAGGACATGTCAATCAATCAAAAAAAGTGGGCGGAAGGAATTTCGAAGAGGAATTTGGTCAGGCTCTATTTTTCGTTTCGCCAACTCCACATTACGTACCACGCGAAACTAAAATAGAGCCTGATCGCAGGTTAACTTGGAGGGTAGTATACTCTACTCTTAACCCTTTCAGCCCCGTGGGGTTCCCCATTGACGAGTAAAATCGTCTGGCGTTAGACAGAGTAAAATCGATAAGTGGCACTATTAGAAGTTAAAGGGTTAATGGGGACATAGTTTTTGAGTGAATCCAGCTGTTGTTAACCCTTTCAGCCCCGTGGGGTTCCCCATTGACGAGTAGAATCGTGTGGCGTTAGACAGAGTAAAATCTATAAGTGGCACTATTGGGAGTTAAAGGGTTAATTAGTGGAGTACTAAATAAGAGGCGTACATTTTACTGCGTTTAGTTTTACTCAAATTAAAGCCAACGGTAACTTTCGAATTCGTTCATAATATTCCTCCCACGGTAATTAACTCTGGTCAAAACAAAATAGAGTGAATCTGCCGTCCACGCGTGTATTGGTGTAATGGAAGTAAATTTGATTGGCCGATGAAGGACATGTCAATCAATCAAAATGAGTGGGCGGAAGGAATTTCGAAGAGGAATTTGGTCAGGCTATATTTTTCGTTTCGCCAACTCCACATTACGTACCACGCGAAACTAAAATAGAGCCTGATCGCAAGTTAACGTGGAGGGGAGTATACTCTACTCTTAACCCTTTCAGCCCCGTGGGGTTCCCCATTGGCGAGTAAAATCGTCTGGCGTTAGACAGCGTAAAATCGATAAGTGGCACTATTGGGAGTTAAAGGGTTAATGGGGACATAGTTTTTGAGTGAATCCAGCTGTTGTTAACCCTTTCAGCCCCGTGGGGTTCCCCATTGACGAGTAGAATCGTGTGGCGTTAGACAGAGTAAATTCTATAAGTGGCAGTATTGGGAGTTAAAGGGTTAATGGGGACATAGTTTTTGAGTGAATCCAGCTGTTGTTAACCCTTTCAGCCCCGTGGGGTTCCCCATTGACGAGTAAAATCGTCTGGCGTTAGACAGAGTAAAATCTATAAGTGGCACTAGTGGGAGTTAAAGGGCTAATTAGTGGAGTACTAAATAAGAGGCGTACATTTTACTGCGTTTAGTTTTACTCCACTTTTTCACTCCAACTCCTTGAAAACAAAGAATTAATCGGTGGATTTCACAAAAATAAAACAACCCCAATTCCACATCTTAGAATGGCTAAACTTAAATTTACCCTACAAAAATACATATATAGGAGTGAAATCCTCTTCTACTTTTTTCTCAGAAAGTAGAATTAGTAAGTGGGGTAGACTTTACTCAGTATCCCGATAAATACGAGTAAAATTAACTCCAGCATATTATATTTCTCTGTAGGGAGAGTAAAATTTACTCTAGAAAAGTCATTGCCTTTGAATATTAACTAGTAATGAGTAAAAATTACTCATAGTGGAGTTAAATTAACTCCTCTACGGGGTACATTTTACCCCGCTTTATTTTACTCCACTTTTTCACTCCAGCACTGGAGTGAAATTAACTCTTTGAAAATAACAGTGCACTGTTCTAATAACGGTTCTTTAACACAAACACAGGTTTGCAAAGGATTACCTGCTTCCCTTCTAATAATATGCTAATAGCTTGTAAGCTGTCAGATGTGGTTATACTTTGTGTTTACCTTATTTTAACTATTTGGAGTTAATTGCTCTATCCATACTATAAAAGAACTGAATTTGTGAAAGCTGGTTATTTGGAGCTGAACCTGAAGTTGAAGCTAATTGACAGTTCAAGTCGAAGCTGGTTCATACAAGTCATAAGCCGACGCAGACCAAGACCCATGTAAGATTCTGTAAAGAAATTGTAGCTCTTGACCTTCACGGTGTATCTGGT
The DNA here is from genome assembly GCA_023091755.1 of Montipora sp. Colony 1 RG-2022. Taxonomy (NCBI): domain Eukaryota; kingdom Metazoa; phylum Cnidaria; class Anthozoa; order Scleractinia; family Acroporidae; genus Montipora; species Montipora sp. Colony 1 RG-2022. The sequence continues at coordinate 7,823 of JALIRR010009046.1, read as the reverse complement.
GATGTTTATTTACCGGTGCGGTGTCAAGCGATTGGAGATCTCACAATACTTCCCTTACACACTTGTGAAGAATCCGAGGCTCCAGCTGAATATTCGTTGAGGAACCCGCTGTTAAAGTTGAAGGGCAACCTCACCAGCCTCTAAACATTGCGGAAAACCAGGATATTTTGTATATGTTGGTACGGAATCCAAACCGAATCCAGATCTACAACAGAATTGACAAATCGTGCTCGCTGCTTTTGCTTACATTTGGTTAAACCGAGCTGAGGACCAACCTCAGTGGATACTACCATAGTAAAGTAGCTAGATAGGCAAAACAGCGA
>JALIRR010009046.1:0-2500 GCA_023091755.1 Montipora sp. Colony 1 RG-2022 | reverse complement strand
TTGTTGTACTGTTACCTCGGGTGTTCCACAGGGGTCAGTGATAGGTCCCCTGTTATTCCTTCTTTTCATAAATGACATTCCCGATGGCATCTCTGGTAAATTAAGATTTTTGCCGACGACTGTGCCCTATATCTGCACCTTACATTCGACGAGTCACCGCGTTGTCTTCAACGTGATCTGGATAAGCTAGCTCTCTGGTCCACTAAATGGAAACTTGACTTCAATCCATCGAAGTGCTGCGTGCTACGTATCACCAACAAGAAGGCGGTCTCTACCATACAACAAGACTACTTCCTGTATGGTACTAGACTCGAGGTGCGCGAAACCCATCCCTATCTCGGTGTGCAGCTCTCTAAAGACCTCAAATGGAACCATCACGTGAACTTTCATTACAAAGAAGACAACGCGCACTCTTAACCTTATCAGACGTAACTTGTACAGCTGCTCAAAAAAAGTCAAAGCCCGCGCTTATCTTTCACTAGTTCGACCTACGTTATCATATGCTTCCAGTGTGTAGGACCGGTACACCCAAAAAAACATCAATCAGCTTGAAATGGTTCAGAGACGTGCTGCTCGCTTTGTATTCAAGAACTATTCGCGTCATGTCAGTGTTACTGCCCTAATTAAGGAACTTGGCTGGTCTGAACTATCCAGCGCCAGAAAGCGAGACCGCCTATGTATGATGTTTAAAATAGTTAACCTAATTCCTATTAACTGCAACGACCACTTAAGCTATTGTAAAACTGTAACCCACCGTAATCATCCTCAAAACTTAACATTCTTGCTCCCCGCACAGACACTTATAAATTCTCTTTTTTTCCAAGAACCATACCCGAATGGAATAGTCTGCCTGCCTTTGTAGCAAGCACCTCATCTGTCAATGCCTTTAGGCACCTAGTTTCGAGGCTATAGTAGCGATTAATTTTCTGTTTGTAACTTTCTTTTTTCTTCCTATTTATTCATATTTTTTCATGCCTTGGTGTAAAGCAACATAGCATTTTCCAAGTAATTACACTGAAACTGAAACTGTCTTCACCCCACAAAGGAGTTGCTCGCAATCGAGCTGCACCAGTCGCGCAGACCAAAGATACGTACCAATGCAAATGCTGTTTCGACATATGACTTTGCGGCACTTAACTTTGTACTGAGCACACAGACATACCTCTTACTAACCCAGTTCGTGGTCCGTACTGTACGTTATGTAAGTTATGGCCCGCGCATAATTCACCGGGAAAAAACGAGGATCCGTAACTTACAGTACGTACCGTGAAAACGAGGCTAGTAACATCTCAGAAGTGCGGGAAAGGAAACTAGTTGAAGTCAAGCGGGAGGTTCAACTGCGTCAAGATCCTAAAACGAATAAACATGCATGGCTTCTAGGCCCTCGCATAATATCGAGACAAGTGACCAGTCAGCGCAAGTTGTCAGGGCATTGGAATTATTAATCTCGATACAGAATGTATTATCAAAATTCCGTACAGCGGCCGTACTGTAGAATACGTTCCGCTAAATCAGCCAATCACAGCCCACGTACTATCCGAAAGATAAAATAAAATCTTGTAACTCCAGATTTGCCTGAAAAGGTCACCCCTAAACATGGTTGTTTTTATCACCACGTACTTTTAAAATACCCAACAGTAGTTGTAATTTTTTTATTCGAAAGTACTGCAACTCAACTTATCTAGTTAACAATGATACCATAATAGAAATTGCACACTTTGTATCTCCAACAACAATGTAGATGTCCATGTGTTTTGCAATAATATGAAAAGTACTGCTGTAATTTTTGAACGGCCGTAATTTTAACAGGAATATACGACAATTCAGTTGAATTTAATCAGCGCCATGTAAAAAAATTGCCAAATTAAAGCATTTTCAGACTTTTCAGTACGAGACATGTAATGGGTAATCAAACTCTCACACATCACGGTCGGCCAGGGTTTGGGGGTATACGGTATACAGGGGCTTTTTTAATCAGGTATACGGTAGCAGCTTAATATATAGATTTAGCCAAGCCTAAAAGCGGAGCTCCCGGCTTGTTTATTCTTACTGGCTGTAGGATTAGTGAAAATAAAAGGCTTTGGAACTGTCCGCCTCTTGGTTTTCCCGGAAATTGCTTAATGATGTCATTTTCTTCGCTGCCTAACTAGTGAATTCCACGGTTAATTTCACCTGAAAAACCGACTGATCCCATGAATCAGGAAGGGATGAGTGTGATATCGGTTTTTTAAGCGAAATCTACTGTCGAATTCACCAGTTAGACAATTAATTTTTCTTGAATCGCAAGAGTTTGAAAAGAAAACAAGCAAATCCTCAGCAAGCGAACGGAAAAGGAAAGAAACCATTTCAGAGTCGACTGTCAAAAGCCAGCGAATAGGAATCACGCTAAAATTAGAAATCACAGACGAACTATTGCTCGTGATGTGACAGATCGTACTTTATTTATTCCACTTTATCTCTGAAAACGAGATCATTTACATTTTGATGTACTTCATTGAAA
>JALIRR010009045.1:7500-16929 GCA_023091755.1 Montipora sp. Colony 1 RG-2022 | reverse complement strand
AATTGCAGGAAAAACTGTTCGATTTTCCGTATTTCAGACAGAAGTTCGACCGACTTTTTTTAAGTCCATATAGACTTAGAAAAAAAACCTCTAAAAAGAAAGAACAAAGCGCCACAGTCCCAAAGGACGTCTATTGTTATCGCTATTGTTTTCTTGAAACAAAGGAGTGTATGCATAATGAAGTAGGGACCTGTGCGGAAATCTTGCCAAAGTTTGTTAGCGTATGCTATGATTCATTGATAAACTAATTGAACGTTATGCAAATAAAATCGAAAATCAGTATTCCAAACTTGCGTAAAGAAAGGATTATCGCTTTTGATTGAAAAACAATAGCTCTACCATTGAATTATAGTTGAAGCTTGACCGACTTTAAACCCTGCAAAAAGACAGCGTTAATGTTTGGTTTGGAATATTCGGAAGGTTTGACCTTAACCGCTGAAAATTCTATTTTGTCGTGATTTCATTGGTTTTCGATGAAGTCATGGTTGTTTCTGATTGGTTTTTAACGAGGTCATCTGCTGTATCTATGATTGGCTTCTTGTCTTTATGTCGTTCGTCTCTTGTCTTTTCATTAACTGATCGACCGCTTTGCCGGATGCAGCTCGAGCTTCTACTCCAAGCCAGGTTTACTTTACCGCCATTCTATATACACACATTGATGCGCCACACAATTGTTACTATACACCCTTATTTACCCGCCAAAATTAACACCTGTTGTGTCATGTTGAGTAAGGGTTCTGTTCAAACTTACCACTTTGTTTTCTAATTTATGTACTCCGCTATTTTAGACATTGTCATTGGTTACGTCATTTGATGACCATCTGTCAAAAGAACTCTGAAGTAGCGCATAATACTGCTCTCGAATAATTAATTGGTGCACTTAACTTTCAATTTCACGGTTAGCATACAATCGAAAAGTTGACTTAAGGTTGATCGTGGTTGTTCTAAACGTGTTTGACATGCTTTTTCAAAGGTAAACTTCTCCGAGCGAATTCAATTGTAAACAGTCAATGGTAAAACCAGTGGTCAACTCGTTGATGAAAGTTTGAAAGGTGCCAGTGAATTCGTTTTTATCTTCAGAACACATTTACGCCAATAAAGAAAACTGTTCTGTGTTTTCATCTTCATACCCTAATTTCAGTGACGGCTTTGTTCAAGATAATGGGAATGTAAAGGAATGTAAACTCGAAAACTGCACACACTTTAACCTCTGATAACCTTGCATAGCTAATAGGGATTCCCTGCGTAACTGGCTTTTGTTACACTCAAGCCTGCGTAGCAAATTATTACTGGCTTTTTTTTTTCGCCGTGTATTTCTAATATTTTACCAAGTGTGCTGTTATGTACAACACTAAAACCAAATGGAAAATTCTCTTGCAACTTATGTGTTCAACAAAGACGGAGAAGGAATCGATCACCTTAAGTGGATCTGTGGTCTCTGTTTTCTGGCTATTTGTATTTATTTGCACTCAACTCTGCACAGTCTTCAGGTAAAAAAATAATTGGAAATTTGACAGCCAAGAATTATTTGAAAGCAAGCTTGTCGTCTATTTTGTGCTTCATTGTTCAAGGAAAAGGTTCTTCAGGAAAGGGTTTGATCCTGAAATTTAGTTTGTTGCGTATGGTAATTTGACACGATTTCACGGTTAGCATACAATCGAAAAGTTGACTTAAGGTTGATCGTGGTTGTTCTAAACGTGTTTGACATGCTTTTTCAAAGGTAAACTTCTCCGAGCGAATTCAATTGTAAACAGTCAATGGTAAAACCAGTGGTCAACTCGTTGATGAAAGTTTGAAAGGTGCCAGTGAATTCGTTTTTATCTTCAGAACACATTTACGCCAATAAAGAAAACTGTTCTGTGTTTTCATCTTGATACCCTAATTTCAGTGACGGCTTTGTTCAAGGTAATGAGAAAGTAAAGGAATGTAAACTCGAAAACTGCTCACATTTTAACCTCTGATAACCTTGCATAGCTAATAGGGATTTCTAGCGTAACTGGCTTTTGTTACACTCTAGCCTGCGTAGCAAATTATTACTGGGTTGCCAGTATGAAAATCCCAGTTGGAAAATGGGTGGAATTTCTTTTTTTGGGTTTTCTTTTTTGTTTTTTTTTTCCGGGTCGGTAAAAGTCTTTCCCGTCACTCTCCTGCTAAGTGGTGTCTTCTGTGCGTATTTTGTTAGGTTTGAGAGGGTAGTGGAAATGCGTAGAGTTCTCTGGTTGACACAGGAGAACATTTAATTAACCTGCAATGGCGTCGAAGTCATTGAAACGCAACTGGCGTTTTGGTGGGTCTTTAAACAATATATACCATTATGGAGCTCAAGAATGGAACGTGAATGGGGTAACAAGACAGGCGGTGAAAAATAAATATCTGGAATCTTAAAAGCGACAAATAACGGACATCGACAACAATCTTTCGCCCGTCGAGCCGTAATCAAAGTGAGCTGTATTTCTAATATTTTACGAAGTGTGCTGTTATGTACAACACTAAACCTAATGGAAAATTCCCTTGTAACTTATGGGTTCAACAAAGACAGGGAAGGAATCGAACACCTTAAGTGGATCTGTGATCTCTGATCTGGCTATTTGTATTTAGTTGTATTCAACTCTGCACAGTCTTCAGGTAAAAAAATAATTGGAAATTTGACAGCCAAGAATTATTTGAAGGAAAGCTTGTCGTCTATTTTGTGCTTCATTATTCAAGGGAAAGATTCTTCAGGAAAGGTTTTGATCTTGTAATTAATTTTGTTGCGTATGGTAATTTGACACGATTTAGTTTCTTGTCTTCACGCACGCAATGAAATAGGAAGGGTTTTTTCGTTTTGCCTCTAATAGCAAATCTGTTATTTGTTTCAGTAAACTTTTCGCTGAAAAAGGTGGCCTTTGTGAATTCATCAAGTTGTGTAATATTCGAGCTTAACAAATTTGCATACGTGCGTTGAAATGTGATACGCGAGGAGACAGGAATTTTTTCTCTCAGACAAATGATTAATAGGTAGCCAAGTTTTTAACCTCAGAAAAATAACTGTTTTGTCATTATAGTGTAAAATGAAGTTAATTTGGGAGGCCAACAAGACTTCTTTAAGTTCCTGGTTTATCCAATTTATTGCTACGACTTATAAGTGCGAGGATTGTTTATATTAAACTCATTCTTTTTGCGAATTTTGAGTGTCATGAAATTACATCATTTGCGTGACATAGCTCCTTTATCACGAAGATTTTCAAGAATATATCGCCTTACTCTAACCCACAAACATTCAGATAGTAAAAAACTTCATATATATCAACCATTTCTTTTGCTTTTGTGCTTGTCAGCATTGTGATTTGCGATAATTCGCAAGTCTGTTTTTGTATAACATAGGTGTTTAGATTTTCAATTACATGGCCGCTCAACCTCGATCGTGATTGTGCGAATTTAACACAAAGATCACAATTGCCTAACTCTTGAGGTTGACCATTGTGTCTGCAAAGTCAAAAATTTACTCTCCTAGGCGAGGTTATTTATCACCAGGTAATTTTATCGTTTTGGAAATAGAAGCTGCTTTATTATTCATCAGCGTCACAAATTCCTGCCGATTTTGGCGCTCATTTTGTTGAAACTCAAGCAAGCTAAGCTTCCAACAGGCCTTTTTATTTTAGTGATTTATGTACGCGCTGTGAGCCTACTGTCATCACGGACTTACCCTCTTACACTCTTACAACCCGGTGACATAGTGTGTACTGCACTTACAGTGCACTACCACAAAAGCAATGTTATTTGTTTCTTTTTGTCTTCTCTTTTATTGTTAACTCCCATCTTTTACGGTATTATTTGGTGCAAACGTAAAGCCAAAAAATGTTTTATTTGGCATCAGATTACACTGAAAAGACGAGGAATTATGAAGCGGAAACAACATCCTCAGTCCTTCCTTAGAGTATGCAATAAACTTTTGCTTAGTGCAACTGCAAGTAATGCATGACGTGCAGGAAAACGTCCGTCAGAGCAATTTCCAGCTATTTTTTTTGCAGACTATTTACTTAAAGAAGAAACGAGTGAATTTTACCCAAGAGCGTGTTTTGTTATCTTTAAACTGAATTTATTACCAAAGCTTAAAAAAACTAAAAGACCTCGAAATGGTACAGATTATTACAAAATAATGAAACGTGTGAACGTGTGAGCCAAAGGGCCTCTGCTGGCACGACACCTGGGTGACCCCTCAAATGGTCTTAATGACCCCCCACTTGAAAGAATTGACTGGAACGCTGCAGTTCAATATAACCCAAAAGCCCTTTTCACGGTTAGTTTTTGTAATTTGCATTACAATGTAATCTAACGTGGATGCAAGGCAAATTCGGGTTAAAAGTACGAAATAGCCCGAAATTGCCTCACATACATGCTAGATTATATTGTAATGCAAATAAGAAAAACTAACCGTGAAAAGGGCTATTCAGTGCCTTCTGTTTTTGTGTAACACGTACCACAGGCAACCCAGTGTACGTTTATGGAGGAGTGGACGGACGTACGGTCGTACGGTGACCAAAACCTATTATAAAATAATTAGGATAGTTTGCGCACTCTCATTGGTCAATAGCTGTGTTTAAACGAGAGTATGTAAACGCGGCTGTGACATCTCACGAATTTTTTATTGGTTATGTATTGTCAGACGCGTAATTTGATTGGTTGGTGGGAAATATGAGCGTGTGCCAAGAAAATCTGTTTCGATCAAAAATTGAAAAAACCAGCATTTTCCTTCATTTGTTGAATTAGCTTTGAGAAATATTTTATAAAAGCAATATAAAACTTTTTTCCTGTGTTTGCATAGCCTCATATAAACACTCGAGGGGTTGGGAGAATTCTTGACAGTTATGCAAACCCTCAACTTCGTCTCGGGTTTGCATATTTGTCTCGAATTCTCCCAACCCCTCTCGTGTTTATATCAGGCTATGCAAACACGGAAAACGTTTTGTATTGCTTAAATTTTCTCGCATCGATAGGTTACCATATTTTCTTAACTATGGTGCTCCGCGCGCGAACGCCTTCGGCGCGCCCGCAGCTCCGCATTAAGGATTTGTATGGGAACCCCTATAAAAAGCTTAAGAAGATAATTATTTGAAAATATTTCAATTAAAAAGCCTGAAGTTGTCGTCATTGTGGATAGGTTCCTTCCTGTGTGGTTATTTTCCATATCCGACAGCTAGATCCAACGCGATTTGAGCCATTTTTCAATTTCTGGGTTGTCAACGGTTATAATAAAATCCCAAGGCCGGAGACTAATTTCTTAGGAGCCACCAATTTGAGTCAAATATTCCTGGATAAAATGTTCCCACGGTCAAAATTCCACGTCAAAATCACTTGACAAAGATTGAACTTTCATCTCAACCCATCATCAACGCAATAGCAGTCCTGCGAGCAACGTGAGGCGGTGAATATTGTAACAAAACAGCTTTCGAATGCGGTGCTTTGTCACCAAAGTGGCCACGGCTTCGACCGTTGATAACAAACTGAGCCGTACCGGGGTGGCAGACCGTAGTTTGTCAACCGAAATTTTCTTTATTCCCCTGGGTCTCCCGACATTACTGCATTGTCTCAGTCGTGTCGTCCAATCACAGTCACGCCTCCTTCGTGTTGACAAACTTCAAAAACACACGAAGCCGGAAAGCGTTGAAAGATGGGAAAATGAAAGCCGTAGTGAACGAACGTTTGCGCATTCATGCCGCCTTTATCTGTCAATCGGACTTTGTACTTAGTAGGCTGTTCGCGATCGTAACTGTATTTATCAAGCCTTCAAGGAATTAACATTAATCATGCAAATAAAAATTTTTCCCGTAGTTGTGAACCGCAAATTCTTTTATTCCCCTGGCAGTGACCCGACACGACTGTTTTCTCTCAGATGCTAATAATTAAATTCCACTGGTTTCAGTGATATGGTCTAAAAGTGACCATGAGTGACCACAAGTGACCACGAGTGACCACGAGTGACCACGGGTGACCACGAGTGGCCACGAGTGACCACGAGTGAGAATGAATCAAAATATCTCCGTTTTGTTACTATGACGTGAATCATACGGAGAGATTACGTGTAATAAAAAGTAATAGTGTTAATAAAAATATATTTATACGAATTGTTCACAACCCAAAGGATATATAAGCTAAGAAAATGGCCGGACTATTACTATGACGCTAGGAGTAGTGAGTTTACGACGCCAAAACTCAATGAAGTACTTGTCCAGACATCTCGTCGGCAACAAATTTGAAAGTTGAATGGAATTTTCCAAAGCTAAGGGTTGATCATTGACATCATTAATTGGGTTGTTAAAATAGAGCCAAATAAAATGGTCATGTGATATTTATGACTATTGCTTTAAACTTATCTAGTATTTTGGGTTTCCTTTCATTCCATATGCAAATAACTTAAATAACTTCAGTTTTCGTGAGTAAGTCCTTATTTGATGAAATAAGGTGAAAATGACTCCGTAATGACGTAATAACAACAGCACTGATATATTTTGATTAAATCACACTCGTGGTCACTCGTGAGGACGTTTAGACCCTATCGGCTTCAGTAAGTCCAGCGACTAAATATTCGACGCGCAATATCCAGCATATGAGAGAAAAAAGTCGTGTCGAGAGACCCAGGGGAAAAAAAAAATTGCGGCGGACAAACTACGGGAAAGAATTTTATTTGCATAATGATAAAATAACGAAAAACCGGAAACCGTAACAGACACAAAAACCGAAGTTTTTCATTGCAAAAACCGAAAAACCGGGCTAAACAATGGTCAAAACCAAAAAACCGAAAATCCCAACTCCCCCCTCTAGTACTAACAAATTCCAAACTTCTTGTGCATAACAGATCTAGAGGAGCTACTATACTGGGTTTAGTCCAGCTCATCATGAATACAGGTTACTATAGCTTGGTTTTAGCAATACCGCTTACAATGATCGTTTTGATCCTTATTTCCGCTTGGTATATATTGAATCGCAAGGTGCCAAATTCATCCCTCTGGCTCGCAGCATACGCCTTTCCCAATATAATTGAGAAGAAAACGGCCGAAAATAGACAGACTACATGGCAAGTAAAAGATACCAATCTCGGAGAGGGAAGTGCGCTTCTGTCCAAGATTACGACAAACATTTCTTGGTTGTACTTAACACTGGCTGCGTTTACATTGATAATGTTCTTTTACCTTTTACTGATCAACGTCAGCTACGATTGCGACCCAGATGAGAAAAGTAAAGATTGTTTTGAGTTCAAACGTTGGGATATAGCGCGTATGTTTTCCAATGTTCCAATCGATTGCTCAAGCGCAGCAATCCTGAATGGATCGGTGGAAGTCGTGTGTTACGAGATTGTCTTCGATTTCAGCAAAGCGGTGGGTGCAAGCTACGGTGTTTTTAAAATATCAATTGGTGGGTTGCAGCTTTTGGCGACTTTAATACTGATGAAAAAGGATACTAAATTGATTACCAAGTTAAAAATTGTCACGGTGGTTGCCTACATTGGCTTCTCCGTGGCGATTGCGTTTGTTCAATCTACTCAGTTGCGTGTCTATGTCGTGTCCAAAATGTTAGTTACCGCATTACAAGCGTCCACAGTTATTGTCGCTGCAGGGATATTTATATTCCGTTTTCCTTTGAAAGATCTGTTGGAAGAAATAAAGGAACGAGATGTTGAAGACGTGGAAAATCTGGTGCGAGATCCGGAAAACAGGAACATTGCTGATTGAGACCAAATCGACACAAAATCGACACAAAATCGAACAACATGATTGGCCGTTGGTTTTTTTTCATTGAAATCTCTTTCCACAGAACGGAATTCGACATTACCATTCTTGAGTTTAAAACTCGTGATTAACCAACTATTTCCCTTAAGGAGGCTCGAAATAGTTTCTCTTTTTTTCAAACAAGTAAACATATTCTGTCCTTAGATACAGTTAGGTTAATCATATCATGACGAAATTTGGACAGGGTATTAAGTACTTATCGTAAATTTCTCACATTATATTTTGGTCCAAAATAACGTTACCATGGCAACGATATTAGCATTTCTTTGAGCCTTAAAATCAACATATGTGACCATTTTTGAAGAAACGGGACGGTGAAATTTTCCCATTCAGCTTTACCAGATAATGTTAGAAATGCTCTCTAAAACTCAACAAAATCTGTAGGTCAGTTTTTCCGAAAAATAAGTTTTTTTGAAATGTGGCTCTATTTTTTTTTTCACCTACAGAATTTTTTTTAATTTGAAAGACAAACAGTTTAAATTAATCTAAGCTAACATGCAAAAAATGAAAAAAATTCACCGTCCGGAAGCAGAGATATAAACGAGTAAAGTTGTAAAATCAGGAAAAATTAGGGGGTTACAAGATCAGCATTTACGCATGCGTCACCCGCTCATTCGAGTCCGCGAGCGAGTGGAGCTACAGGCCAACACAACTGATTTAAGTGACTATTAAACCGTTTGTGTAGAATTTTCGTAGTTTTCGTGAATAGGAGATGTCTATGTATATTCCATATGTATAGGAATTAGGAGAAAGGTGAGCGAAATTAGCGGTATTTGTTTATTTCTGGTGACCCATTTAAATCATGAGCTGACGCAAGCAGCTTACGAATTGCGTGTGTGGCTTACGCGCGCGCGCTCAGCTGAAAACCCTTTCGAGCCTCCTTAAACATCCTAAAATGACGTGACATAGCCCGTTTATAATCTTTTATTTTGGAGGCTGTGGTAATAGCTAGAACACAATCCACCACAGCATCGAAGGAAAGATGGTTAAACACAACTTTGTTCATTCAATAAATTTCAAACCTTATTACTTTTACGTAAACTTGACCATGTACAATAAACAAATTTCGATTATGATCATTAATTTACTTGTCTGATGTCTTCTTTGAGACGCAGATTTCCACTTAGGAGACTTGATGATAATCAAGATGAACAAGAAACCAGACCTCGATTGTTCAAAAGGTGGATAACGCTTTCCACCAATTGAGTTATCCAGTGGATAGTGATTTATCATTGGAAAAGTTGTTGTAGTTCTCGAGAATTGTGGATAATTCTGGTTTCTGGTTTCTGGTTTCCGGATTCCGGATTCCGGCTTTTAGTCCTGCCCAGGAACAGGCACCCAAGTGTAAATTGTTAGTAAATGTTAATGGCCTCCTCGTTAAATACGGTAGAAAAGACAACTTTGCTATGAAATATACATGTACAGTCATATCACAAAGGAACTTGTAAACCGTGAAATACGGCTGTATTAATCAGTGTAAATTGTAGTCTGAGAGTGCGTCATGTATACTCTGCAGATTGCCCGAACATGCTTGTTTCACAATTTGGTCTAACTACATGGAATTAGGTCTGACTTCCAATTCTGTATTAATGGGGGGTTAAGGTCAGAGTTTTTAAATGGTTAGCTTACCTCTTGAGTCATTTCTCGTTGACTGTAATGATCT
>JALIRR010009045.1:0-2500 GCA_023091755.1 Montipora sp. Colony 1 RG-2022 | reverse complement strand
GAGTTTGTTATTCTCGTTAACCAGCAATGGCGTCGAAAGTCATTGCAACGCGAATGGCGTTTTAGTGCATCGTATGTTGTTTGTTTCAATTAAATTGTTCGCTGGAAAAGGATTCTGTGATATTTTCTGCCTTTGTGAATTATAATATCATAATGTGTATTGAATTTTCGAGCTTAAGGTTGAAATGTGATACGAGAGGACATTTTTAGTATTGCTCTGTCAGCAGGAAAGGTTCATGAAAATAAGCAGGTCTGTTGGAAGCGTGCTTGAGTTTCAACAAAATGAGCCCCAAAATCAGCAAAAAATTGTGACGCCGATGAATAATAAAGTAGCTGCTATTTCCAAAATGACGGAATTACCTGGTGATAAATAACCTCGTCTTGGAGAGTAAATTTTTGACTTAGCAGAAACAATGGTCAACCTAAAGGGTTTGGGCGATTGTGATCTTTGTTTTGACTTCGCTCATTTATTGTCAAACTTTATAACACTTGACAGAAAAAGAAACTTACGAAAACCCGGTATCTTGCCATCATTTGACGCGGACGCTTCACTGTTTGGCGAGTAAACATGCCGCGGTAACTTAATCATGGCGCCCGCTGAATTCCGGCCATGTCACTTTCGATTTTGCGATTTATTTCTGCAGCCAAAATTGAACGTAGCAAAAATCAATTATCAACATGTCAGCCCAAAAGCCAATGTTTCTCACTTCCCATTTATTTTCTTCAATCTTTCTGGGTTCAATACTTTGCTAGTAACCACATGTCTTCTCAGGCTATTTACCCAAGACTTCTACCATGGCACTACAATGATAGACAATACCAAAACAATATCGTGCACTGTTAGAGCTACATATTACGCAAGGATAACTTGAATCTCCTGGAAGACAACACACAGCTCAGTTGACATTTTATATGGAATAAATCGCTGTGTTACTTCACTACCACACGTAAGCAATGCGTGTCTATTTTTTCCAAAGAGGACAGGAATTTCTTCTTTTTGACAAATAATTAATAGGCCGGTAGCCAGCTTTTTAACCTCAGAAAAGGATCTTTTTAGTCGTACGAACATGTGAGGACATGCGAGCCAAAGGGCCTCTGCTGGTATGACTTCTGGGTGACCCCTTAAATGGTCTTAATGACCCCCCAACTTGAAAAAAAGTTGCCTGGGACGGTGCACGAACCACAGGCAACCCAGTGTACTATCACGGAGGGTCTAGTTAAGGTAAAACCAATGGCCACCTCGTTGATACTACTTGTGACAAGGAAGTTTGAAAGGTGAAAAACTTTTCTGTTTCCATCTTGATACCACGATTTCAATGATAGCCTTTTTTCAAGATAATGGCATAAAAAGAAATGTAAACTCGAAAACTGAACACGTTTTACGTGTAACCTCTGATAACCTTGAATAGCTAACAGGGATTCCCAGCGTAACTGAACACTTACGCCCAATTTAAACGTCGCATTTTCATGTGCCGAATCTAATGCAAATTAGCGAAAACAATAGATTTTTCTCATTTGTATTCGATTCGGCACATGTAAAATGCGACGTTTAAATCGGGCCTAAGAGTTGACATAAGGTTTTTCGTTAAACGCGTAATAACTGGTAACGTAGCGAGGGTCGGAGGATTTTCACCCATTGAAGTGTCAGTATGCAGGCTTAAACCTAGAGTATGTGAAGAAAAAAGCCACGATACTGTCTGTAAATAATTGGCGACTTTCAACTTAACCAGACATAATTCACAACTAAAGAAAACATACATTGTGATCGTTGACTGAATCACGGGAAGGAGAAATTAATAAGTGTAAAGGCCTTTTATGAAAACTGCGCTGGAAGAAACAAGATATCAACAGCAGTTGTGATGTAAAACTAACCCTGCCAATGAATGTTGTGTCTAATTTTTCGCTTATCAAACTGTGCACTGACCTTTAATTTTTACCTTAAAAGTTAAATCACAAGCGTTAGTGGTGTGACGTTTAGTTTCAGATGATTTTCGCAATTTCAGTCCTTCACTTCCAGAAATATACTCTACAAAAACACTTTTAACTCGCTTTATTTTCTGACAGTAGCATTGCTAAAAGCACATTTTTGTGTTTACATTTTGAGGCCTTCAAGACCGCCTAATTGTCAATAAAAGTGCATTATTACCACCAGCCTATCCCTAATGTTCAACAAACTGATACCATTTCGCCGTGCGTCTGACGTCAGACTCTGAACTGGCCTCGCTTTCAAAACGAGGCCGAAAGAAATCTTCACAAGCGACCCAAGTATAAGCACAGACAACATACACCGAAACATCAACTTAACGTCGTCGCATCAAAAGGTACTTATGGCTTAAATGCTAGCGAGTTTGCTTAAGTTCCTCGAGCTTGTTTCGCTTAGGAAAACACGACCTTAAGAATCGTATCTATTTACACGGTAAGTCAAATTATGCACGCATTTCATTGGTTCTAAGTAGATCTTGAAAACTGGTTTGAGCCTCCTTAACATAAAGGCGGCTACA
>JALIRR010009044.1:15000-16931 GCA_023091755.1 Montipora sp. Colony 1 RG-2022 | reverse complement strand
TACACTCTATTTAAGTCTATCTTAAAGGGAACCCCCAACTCCAACTACGGATTTACCATGAACCGAAAAAAATATTTGTAATCGAACTTGCGCAACAAGTTTTTATTTTAAATCAGAAAACAATGATGTTTTGAATCGTTTATTTTCACTTAATTCAAAATTTTTCTAGATGGCGGCATAGTTAATAGAGGGGAATAGTTATGAAACCAGACAAATTACTTTGTTGTATGTTTTTGTTCTCTTTTATGGCCTTGACCATGCACAAACACAATAGTTGTTTACTCCATACTGAGGAACTAACCAATAGAAACGTGTTGGTTACGTAATTCAGTCATGGTGTATGACGCAAAACAAAAGATCGTGCGCGGTCGTGGACTTTCCAACCTAAATCGTGGCATCTTTGTTTGCTCCTTTGATGTTTGGCGAGATTCCAAACCATTCCCCTCCATTAACTATGATGGCGGTGAACAGGAAATTTAAAAACAAAAACAAGTGATTCTGAAATTCAATTCCTTTTCATTGAAAAAAGTTCAAACAATTTTCATTGTAAACAATATGTCCTATGGTATAAAGTCATCTTTGTTTTTTTTAGTGGAGGTTCCCTTTAAGTCTTTTGTAAACGGGAGTGAAACAGAGCGCTTAAACTATAGCTTATGCACACAGTCTTACGACATGCTTGACACAGGATGTTTACACCTGACTTAAATACACAAGAGGCCTAAATGAAACGGAAAAAAGTGCCTATGACAGACCTAAATATAACAAAAAAAAAACATTGAAGGTGTCTTCTTAATTTCACCCACCTACGACCTATGGTAGCCATCGTGTGTTTGGTATGCACTCTCACAACTTGCAATGGTACACATCGCAAGGATTCCCTTAGCTATGCAAAATATATTAATTTCCCGTGTATGCTGGGAAAACGGGAAAATTCAAGAACTTTTGTTGAAACATCATGAAAATCCTTGCCGCAGGTAGACTGTTCCACAGCACCGCTAGACACTACAAACCATATTCGATTTGGTTATGTTTCCCATAATTAAAACAATGCAAATCTGTTTTCACTGTGTCTTCTTTTAGAACTTTGCGTGAAGGCGAAATTGGCACCATCAAATTTAAGCAAGTCTGCTTTGTCCACGTGTGAGTACCTTAAAGTTAATTCCCTGTTTACGTACGGCCAGACTGCTTAATTGACTTGCAATGCTTTCATGGCTTAATTTCAATTGCTCAGACAAGTGAGTGTGGCTTACATAAAAGATTACACTGACAACCTACACTGAGAAGAATTTAATGACAGCTGTCTCATTTGTAGAAATTGAACCTTTTAAGTGAACAGCATGACAAGGCTTGCAACATTGTTGTGCATAAGAAAAGTTTCGAGAAGAATCCACTTCCACCGTCCCTCCACACCTGTATTTTAACGCAAAAAATAAGCCCCAATACCCAGACACTCTTGCAATGTTCTCTTTCGCTCCAGGAGCGTTTGACTAAAATGGTACAATATTGTTTTTTACAGAGTGAGTAGTGTTAGATTTTTTTTCCGGCGAACCTACAGCCGTAAAGCCTATAATGAGTCATACACGACTATTTATTACACTTGAGAGTGGACGTAGTTATGACGGTGAATTTAAAGCTTTCACAAAGGAGTAACAGTCACATAGATCCCTTACGGAATCAAATGGTATGGGACATATATGGTCCACGTTTGGAAATGGTATGGGCAAAGCTATGGCCCATATATGTTTATTATGTGGATTTGATATGGGCTATTGCCTTCCATAGCAAACCCATACCCAGTCACTGTCTTGAACTACTGTCATTCTATTGTCTCTTCCTATGGGATTGCTATGTATTTGGCATGGGTGTGCCCCATACCATTCCCATATCATAGAATCTGGATGGGAAATGCTCCCATAGTAATATCATAGGAT
>JALIRR010009044.1:2500-5000 GCA_023091755.1 Montipora sp. Colony 1 RG-2022 | reverse complement strand
TACCACTGTAAACCTCTGGATTACTTGTCCCTCTTCTAGACCACTGAGCTAACGTGTCAAGTTGCTAATTCACACCTTGATAATGATATTTCTTTGGAATTCTGGACGACAATTTACATAACAATGATAAGTAATTATATACGCGTGCCGTGCCGACCACCAATAAATGCACTGATTTTGCTTCTTTTCAAACAACGTCACCCCTTAATAATGCTAACCGTAACCCTTTAGGCTTAAGGTTGAACCCAGTAAAATTCTTTTGGAGGTTAATCGAGCATATCTGTGAATGTCTGAATTGCTTGTTTTTTTCATCCCCCGTGCTGCACACTTAAAAGAACACTGCACGGAAGAGTATACCTCCTCGTGATTGGGGCATCATATATGGGAAATTTTTTATGCACGATTTATTGCAATATAAAATCTTTGAGTCGACGTTAACCCCTCTTTTTCATCAAACTGAATTTTGAAGCTTAAATATGGCCGTCTCTCAAGAATCAACCATTAACTTATGGAAACTATCCCGACTTTTAGCCGATCACGAGCGGTGCATAGAGTGGTGCAAAGAGCACAATCTACTCTCGTCGTCAATGAAATGCCCTAAACCTGAGTGCGGAAACACACTCAAATGGTAAAGACGAACTGCATCGGGGGATGGATTTGTTTTGCGATGCTCTAGAAAAAACTGCAATGGACAAGCTTCAATCCGCCAGAAGTCATGATTTTCTGGTAGTAAGCTTTCCCTTGAAAAAATATAAGCCCTAACTTACGCTTGGGCGCATAAATTCACCACAACACAAGCAGTGCACGAAACCGCGTTAGATGAAGAAACCACCTCGACAGAAACGGTGATAGATTGGTATAACTATTGCCGGGAGGTTTGTGCAGATAGAATAATGAAACAACATGCGAGGCCAATAGGCGGTCCTGGTACAACTGTTGAGATTGATGAGTCCAAGTTTGGCAAGATGAAGTATCACAAAGGTCGCTACATCGAAGGACAGTGGGTCTTTGGTGGCATTTGCCGGGAAACCAAGGCCTGCTTCCTTGTCCCGGTAGAGCGCAGGGATAAAGAGACACTCTTGGCAATTATCCACGCTCAAATATTGCCTGGAACACGCGTGATGAGCGACATGTGGAAAGCTTACGATTGCCTAAAAGACGAGGGCTATCATCATCTCAGAGTTAACCATCGCCTAAACTTCGTTGACCCAGACACGCTTGCCCACACGCAGCGCATTGAAAATACATGGTGGGGAGTAAAACGAAGTATGCCTCGTACAGGAACATCCGTGGATCTGTTTGAAAGCTACCTACAGGAGTGGTTGTGGCGTCAGCAAAACAAAAGTGATCCATTCGGAAACATCATTGAGCATATCGCTGATTTGTACAATGTGCGATAAAGAGCCCTCTCTATGCACTGCTCATGATTCGGCGAAAAGAGCCGTACATTATACAGGAAAGAAAACAAACCCTCACTTTGCAGTGCTTTGGTGAATTGACAAAGAAACGAAGGACAATTTTAAGAGCAAGAAGAAGGTAGGCATTCAATTTCTGCAAACTTTTATTTGGTCCGTTTGTTTTGTACATGAGAATCTGAACCGTATTTGTACAAAGATTTCTTAAAATTCCACTTCTTTCGCTTATTTTAAAATTGACAAATAGCTAAAATTGCTAGAAAAGTGCAAAAATTAAGTTGAAAATGTTCGATTTTCCGTATTTCAGTTAAAAATTTTACCGATTTTATTTAAGTCCATATAGACTTAGAAAAAAAACCTCTAAGAAGACCAAACAAAGCGCTACACTCCCAAAGGGCGTCTATTGTTATCGCTATTGTTTTCTTGAAACAAAGGACCGTATGCATAATGAAGTAGGGACCTGTGCGGAAATCTTGCCGGATGGAGTTTTGGGTTGTGTCCGCGAACGAGATGACTTGAACGAGAGAACCATAGATATGATTTCTCAACAAGAACTCGAGCCAAGAAATCAAAGAAATGAAAGTCAACATTTTAATTATGAAGAGGCGAGCTCGATTGATCCACGTTATGCTAATTATGCTACAGTGAGTCAGGATTTGCATACGTCCTCTACTTTGCAACAAATCCCAGGAGATAGTCCTGACTAAACGGCGGAACGACAGAACCACACAATAGAGAAGAGCGACTGAGACAATTGTCCGGCACCCGGCTCCGTTCCTGATTATGTTAGCGTCTGCAAACCCGAAGCCATAAAGTGGGGAAAGCGGATCGACGGCAGCGAGATTGTTTTGCAGACTTCAGTCATAGCGGATGCATATAATAAGATTGCGACCTGGAGAAAAAATGTTTTTCTCGTCCCCTATGTTAAAACAGGGAGAGACTTTATAGATCAAGTTACGTCGCATTTTAATGACTGGAATAATGGTGCTTATTCCCAAAACATAGCGCTGAAAGCTGCATTTGTGCTCCTTGCAGTAGCCCTTCAAAAGCCTAGTCCCAAGTCCAAAGCCAAAGAGCACCAGGAG
>JALIRR010009043.1:12500-16933 GCA_023091755.1 Montipora sp. Colony 1 RG-2022 | reverse complement strand
GCACTAATCGGTCTCTCACTGACGTAACCATTTCCGTATCCATAGTAACAATCGCGACTAGCGCCTGGGACTGAATACCAGGCCTCTCGTGAAGCTTTGTTGAATCAAATGTTGATCATGTATTGAAACTGTTTGCCCAGCCCAGCAGTCAACATTGTTAAACAAAATCGAACGGATATTGAAGCAAACATTGAAGCAGTTTGCCTGGGCCTTCAGATCTCTAATGACGACATCAGGACGATGATAAAAGAAGAATGTACCATTCTAATATTCAACGCGTCGTCGAATCTCCGAATCCGATCTTCGAGGGTTAACAAATAGAATGAAGCTTGAAACGAACCATCCGGGATTGAATTTAACCCTACCTTACAACTTCTTAACCAAACACATTTTTTTCACATTGGCATTATTTTTGTGATGTTTCCTTTAATAAGTCACGTTAAAGAATGCCAACAAAGTAACAGCAAAAACTAAGTACTTACTTCAAATTCCTGATTGAATCTGTAGTCATCGTCGAGGTGCAAACTTTTAACATGGCGAGAAAAGTCATCCACTTGAATGGCACCATGTTTTAATCCTGTACAAAAAGGACAACAACAACAATCTTTATTTCACATCCATACTTCAGAGACAGGATAGGTTTACATTCTTTTAAGATAATGGTAAAAACGAGGGAGAAAGAAAATGAAGTTAAAGACGGAAGTCTAGAAACTAAAGCCCCTTTTACATATGCCGACCTCCAGAGATGTGCTCGGCATCTCTATAATTTCTGGCACAGGTGCTTGCTATGCCTTTTGAAAGCTTGTCCTGTTTTGACACGAAAAAATTACCATGCCGTGCCCGAAAAACATTGGTACGGTACCAAGATCTGGAGAGCCGTACCAGATTTTAGTTCTAGTGTAGAGCGGGCTAAAATGAAAAAACGCTTTCGTTGTAGCTCCTAGCTATTAAATGATATTTTTAAAGTACTACTATGATCAAATAATTAATTTTTCTTTTCTTTGGATTTCCAAACTATGTTAACTAAACACTACGCGACCAAAGACTTGATTTCAAAAGGACACCCAATTATCTTAACTGGAATTTTCCTATTTAATGGTCCGCCATTACTAAGGGTGTATTTAAATGACACCGCGACGAACTCAGACCTGCATGAGATTGTTTCGGCCTTCATATATTTCTTTTTTTTTTTGCGTTTTCATGAGAACGGCCTGACAATGGACTCGGTCCGGTCAAACTTCGTCTCGGTTGCTGGACCGAAACGAGAAACTCTCGTACAGATCTGAGCTCGTACCGTTCGCACGAAAATAGGGGGCTTTTTGAGTCACGGATGGCGACCGGAAGTTAACTTTTCTTGAAACAAACACATTTATATTACTAAGTATGTTTTCTCTAGACCTATTAGAGCAAATTACTTTAAAACTATGAGAGACACAACTATCCTGGCACGCGGAAAGTCCACTTCCGCTTGCCGCCCGTAGCTCAAAAACCTCGGCTGCCTAAGCAAATCTCAGGCCGGGTCCAGATTTTTCGAGCTTGTATACTGTTGGGCCAGCGATATAATTTTTAAACAAAACATTTCATTTCGCTCCGAAACCAGGCACTAAGCATTTCGTCCCGGTTTCATGTAAACGGGTGCAAAATTTCATGCCGGTAAAAGTTCACACCGGTTTGATGTCATCCCGGTCTCATGTAAATACACCCTCACTTTAAAGTCTTGAGAGAGCTGAATCGAGGAGAAAATGATGTCAAACACTCACTAGTTTAAGACTGCAATACGTGTGTACGCGGTTCAATTAATATGCAGCACAGGAGTTTCGGGTTTTCAGACTTTTAAATTCGTGTTTTTCGTATACAATAAGCTGCATTTACAAGCAAGTGAGTAAATGACGTCACTTTTCCACAGATCCAACCCTCTGAGGTCAGTCCAATCGGTTAGTTTTGAAAGTGAGTAATGGCGGACTGTGAAAACCAAAACTTACACTCAAATTAAACAGCCTTTGGATAAAATTCAAAGCTCAAATTTTTGACAGTCAGGTGTTAAGCGCATGTCCTTGCAATGAAGTGTTCTATTGGTGTCTTTCAGTGTGACTGTCGCTGTCTGTTTTAGTTCCAATTCTTTGATTGCACCACTCAAACTCACGTGATAAGACGACCATGGTGGTGCCAAAACGATAGCAAAATGTAGCTCAAGTTCTGCAAAATAATCGAGTCAAATCCCAAAAGACTTTCGTGTTATCGTTCTTTCCACCAACATGGCAGATGTGGACGTGAAGTGCAATCAAAGAATTCCCCTTATCATGCGATTCGCCCAAATCTACTATAAACAACGCCGTTACAGGAACAATCCTTCAGTTCTTTTCTTACAACAAGATTATCACCATAAAAACCATATTTTTAATAGTGAGGATTCTTTCCTACTTTATTACGAAAAATAAGGGGACAAATTCAAATTTCAAATAAAATTTCTTTCTGTATCAAAAGACCGACATCAGGAAATTCTAAATCTCAAAAAGGTAAGACTCGGACTTTCCAGCATAACTTTCTAGCGTACTAAGCGTTTCGTGGCTGAACATTTTTCAAAAACTAAGTCCAGAATCTCCTTCACTTTGGTTTCAACATTTTCATTCTGGTTTTGATCGAAAGTCTTATAAATATTTGACCAAATTCAATTCTTTGAATTATAAACTTTGTCAAATTACAATCGAAGTCGGAAAAACGGCAGTTAAATTTAACCTTCGTAATACTTGCCGAAAATGTCGCTGCTTGAGGTCTGGATAAAGCTTGTATCCTCCATATTGTACGCCTCGTTCGTCCAAAGAATAGGTTATGGTATATTTTATTCAGTAGCGTAATTGTTAAAAAAAATGTCTTGCATCTGTGGGATATTCAACCACAAATATTCTTCCTTCACAACTCAAACAATCTGGGATCATTTAAGTTCTGTTCCTATTTTGTTCCTTACAATCGTTCAAAAATCTAAATTTCAGAGTTCAGTTCCTTGATATTCTTGCTCACTTGAAAACTTGAAAGTAAGAAAAACTTGATTCATCATTTCCGAAGTCCTTTTCGCTAGAGCCCTCACACCAAAGGCCATGAACTGCGCAAATTCCTTGAAGAGATCTCCAAGCACTTAAATCCAAAATCCTTAAGCTTTTCTTGAAAAAACATATCATCTTTGTATTCAAATGTGTCATTGTCTTTGAAAGCATTTTGTACGTAGTGGAAGCATGTGACCAGTGAAATATTCTATACCATACGTTCATCGCTCGTGGTATACAAACACAACCGATGACAGCTCAGCTCCACGGCAGTACACAACGCATGCGCAAGCCTAGATTTTTTCCGATGCCGAAGTTGTTTCATTAACTGTAACTATCTTTCGCTAAGAATTCGTTTCAACTCCTTCGCACTGTCATAGGTTCGAGACTTTCTCAAGCCTGGATTTTCTAAGCTTTGTTGTGTGTTCATTAGTTGCCATTTGGCACTTATCTTGTTTCCCCGATGTGGCTTCAAAGTCTCATGGAATCTCTGGTCACGTGACAGTGAGGTAGAATAGACCATTTTACAGTTTTGTGTTCAGTTGTCAGGCCTTTAAATAAAAGCGAGGCTGGAGTTGACTTTGTTTTGATATAAACCTCACCGCTTTTCTTATGTACAAGGAATTAATCTTGAAAAATGTCTCCCAAGACGTAATACGCACTTTGTACAGCGGATAGTTCCTTAAACTCATTTTTCGTTCTGTACCCGTAATGCCATGGTTGTCTTTATTCCAGGACATTTCGTTCAAAGTGCACGTCGTTTCGTACCCAACGTTAGTCACTGATAGTTACTGTCCCCTGGTTTCATTGTATGGTCGTTAGGTTACAAGTCAAATTAACGTCCTACCCAGAGTAGGCAGAGTAGTCAATTGGTTTCTCAAAAGGGGCTTTTCTGAGTTCTATAGCTCGACTTTATGCAAAAGAGATCAAATCTTACTTGAAACACCAATTAGGCTTGGTCGGCGTTTAGAAGGCGGAGAAGAGTCTGACGGTGGTACATCGAAAAGACCATTACAATAACGTTTGCAACAACAGTGGAGTCGTCGCCTGAAAAAAAAAAAAAAAAAGAAGGAAACGGTGTGTTGTTGAAGAACGTAGCCAGCATGACCTTTATAGATCGCAATTTCTACATGAAAAACGTTAAAGTAGGCCAGGGTTGTAGGGATGTACGGGTGGCGCAGTGTGAGAGCACTCGCTTGCCACCAACGTGGCCCGGGTTCGATTCCCAGACTCGGCGTCCTATGTGTGTTGATTTTATTGGTTCTCTACTCTGCTCCGAGAGGTTTTTATTCGTGTACTCCGGTTTTCCTCTCGCCACAAAAGCCAACATTTGATTTGACTTCCGTTAATTTGTTGACTTCCGTTAATTTGTTGACTTCAATTTACAGTGTC